>APFE030561688.1:16157-52062 GCA_000404065.3 Pinus taeda | reverse complement strand
GAAGTGGAGTAAACAGATTGTAATTTGGGTAATTTTCTAATTGCAAACAGGAACATACTTGTGTATTGGCAGGGTGGTTATGAGGTCCCTAGAAGTGATGAATTTGAATTTTTCTTGGTTTTATATATAGTATTAGGTTTTTTCTCATGCTTTCTGTGAATGGCACGGGTGAATTTTATCTTATACCCACTAGGTTATTGATATGTAATTTCGATAATTTTGATTTCAAAAGATATTTTAAAGAAATGCAATGATTTCATTTGTGTATTCAATAAACACAAGATTTTATAATTGAGTAAAATATTCGCCATGCCTGGTGAGAGATTCGCCAAAAAATTATATATACATATCATATTATTGATAAAATCGCCTTCCATTTTTCCTATATACCATGGAGATTCGCCCATTTATTATACATGTAAATTTAGGGGGGGTTCTTAAAATTTTCCCTGGTGTTGTATATATGGTGTTGTGTGCATATTTCATATGCAGTGTTGGGTATAGATGGTGCTGTGTACATGTTGGATATGCGATGTTGTGTACATATCGTATTGTGAACATGTTGGATATGCGGTGTTGTGTGCATATAATGTTGTGCACATGTTGCATATGTGGTGTTGTGTATATATGATGCTATGTACATGTTGTATATGGAGTGCTATGTACATATGGTGTTGTGTGCATGTTGTACATATGGTGCTATGTACATATGGTGCTGTGTGCATGATTATACATGTGGTGTTTTGCATGCATGGTGTTGTGTACATGTTGTACATGTGTTGTTGTGTGGAGGTGGTTTACTCATAATTAGCCTCTCTGGGTAAGGTGGTTCAGATTGATGTTGACTCACAACAGCCATCTAGTTTTTACTAGTTTGTTTTGGCTATTTACATTGGTTCTGCCTCCTTACCTTCACCATTGAGCTGTTCAATGATAACTGGAGGAGGTTGGAAATTAACTGTCTCCCCTGATTGCCAATTCATTTCATACAACTCTACAATGGAGATACTATATGAAGGTAGGTTAAGAACATCAGCTTGATGAGTTCCCTTATTGCTAGGGTTAGGGTTAGGGTTAGGTTGCATTGGAAGTTGAGGACGGGTAGGATAATTACCAGGAGGCACATTGGAGGGCATTTGGAGTTGTTGTTGAGGCATCTATTGTAGAAAATGTTGAGGAAACTGACCAGGAGAGGAACCTCGCCAAGTTGGAGCCCATGGAGAGCTCGTACTGGTTTGACGGTTCCACTACTGCTAAGGTAGAAACTAGTATTGTGGCCACATGGGATGATAAAGCATGGTCTAAGGATTCATGTTACAATTATTAAAATATTGATATGGATCTGAGTACATATCTTGATTTCCCATCGGTGGTTGAGGCTACCATGGCTTCCTAGATCACAAGAGGTACAGTTGCTCTGTGTCCTCCCCCATTCCTTGAAATACTACTTTCAGGCCTAGCAAGGAAGGACATGACCTTGTCGCATGGTTGAGCTCACAGATTTCACATTCCTCTATAGAATTTAGTGGGCATTCCCTTTTGGGATGCTTCTTTCTACACTTCAGGAAAAGTATTTCCATGGTCCTATCTAGTTCCTATTGCTTCTATTTTACTTGTAGAGTGTCCATCTATGCTAACAGGGTACTAAGGATATTTGTCCTTAATTTGTTTGGCAAGTTTCTGATTTCTGCTATTGTAACTCCGCTGCCAAACTGCTTTGCTAAGCAAACCTCTAGCCTATTCCTTGCAAACCCCCTTGAGCACTAAATACATAAATTGCAAATATCTTTGAATGTCTCCTTGGCGATGTCTCCGTTTGCCACAATGTTCAATAGTTCTGTCACATCCTCTCGAAACGATCAAAGGAGGATAATATTTAAAATTTCCTTATCCAGGTTAGAATGACCTGACCTTTGTAAGGTGTACTTGAACCTTTCCACACAATATTCCATGCTTTCATCTTCTTTTTGTGTGAACTTGAAAAGCTCCTCCTTGATGTTCTGGGATTTATAGTAATCCTGGTATTTCTCCAGAAAAGTTGTCTGTATATCATCCCATGTGGAAATGGACTTTCCTCCAATGCCCATGAACCATCGCAGAGGCATTCCTTTTAATGTAGAAGGGAAAATCTTTAACTTCTGTCCATCTATTGTGTATTCGTATCCCCAACACACTATGTTGAGCTTGAGTAGAAATGTGTCAGGGTCTTCTGAAACTAGCCCATGAAATTTTGGTAAGGCTGCCAATGGAATAGGCTTTGTAGGCGAGTCAACTCCCAGATCCCCGATCGGAAAATCGATGGTGGAGGTTGTGAGAGCAATAACTATCTTCTAATAGTCACTAGGGATTTCAACAGGCTCTTTGGAGGATGGCTGAGGATTCCTTACCACTTGAACTCGAGCTTCTTTAGCAACACTTCCCCAGTCCATCAGTGATGCAAGTATCTCCTCATTCCCTTTTCCTATGTCCTGATAACTTGACGCCTCAGCTACAACCTCCTTTCCCTTACTAGAGTAGTTTGACCCTGTTGATGTCTTACTTGAGATTTCTTCCTCTACTATCACCAGTGCAAGGTTCTCTTGGTTAGGTCTACTGCTGGAGGTTTCCTCCACTACTAAAGGAACTTGTTGTGTCAAATCGGCAAAGAATGTTTTAGACAACACTGGTTTCTCTACCGACTATCCCTCAAACTTTAGTCTCCTTGCCCATGGTCTCATAGCTATGTGAGAGGATGATTTTGATTCATCTTTTGCTATGATCTACTGGATATAGGTTTTTCTTCCTAGATCTGGTCCTCCCCTCTTTGGGGCTCTCCCTCTGCCCCTCTTAATTGGTCCTCTGCTCTTACAAAAGTTGGTATAATAGAAGGTCTTGGTATGAACCTATAGTGCTTCTATCTTGGAGCAAGGTGTCAGAGGACTATTCCTTTCCTAGGATAAAATCTAGGGATTTTCCCAAAAAGAAAACATGCAAGGGTTAAAAGAAATAAACCTAACTCAAGTCCTAGAGCAGGGCGTCAAAAAACTCCTCCCTCCGTAGGACAAGACGGTGGCCCAAAATCAACAGAAAAGCAAAAATAAACAAAGAGAAAGAACACCTACGCTCAGGACCTAAAGCAACTCGCTCTCTCCCCAAGATGAGAGATTGACTCTCTAGTTGGTTTGGATCATTATTTGCACCCTTTTGCCATCAAACTGAATTTGATTTATTAGGAGAATTTTAGAATTTATTTGTTAAAATTCCCTTGTTATAGGCTATGAAGGATGTACTAATATATGTAAAGAATGTTAGGGAATATTATTCAAAGAAACCTAGAAAGAAATCTAAAGACCCCTTCACTATTCATGTTATGGGAAAATTATTGGACTTCATGATGGGGAAATCAATGGCAGAGAAATATGGAGATCCAGGGAACCTCATTTTGACAGTACATATTAATGGGGTAGAGATTCCAAATGTGATGGTCGACCTGGGTGCTGCCATAAATGTCATCACTATTGAAACCATGCATGTGTTAGGTCTTTGCAATTTGAAACATACACCTACAGTATTGGAATTGGCAGATCGATCTACAATCAAACCTGTAGGGAAGTTGGAAGATGTAACAATTTCAGTGGATTCATGGCACTACCCCATATATTTCTTGGTATTACATATGCAATCTTTAGTGGGTAGTCATCCTTTGATTTTGGGTAGACCATGGCTAGCTACCGCAGATGCTTACATCAGGTGCCATTTAGGAAATATGGTTATTTCTAATGGGCATAACACTAAGAATTTAGTGCTATATCCACCTGCAGAACCAAATTCACCCATGAAACCACTAGGTGGCAAGAAAGCTATATCTATGAAAGGGGTCAAAATGGAAAATGAAGAAGTAGGACCAGTCTTCACTATTGGACAGGCCCTTCAGCTGAAAATGGAATCAGAGGATGATGTAATCACTTCCTTCAAGGATGATCCTTGCTCTGTTTTAGAGCCAAACCAATAGATTCTAGAATCTATCCTAAGCTGTGAGACTCAGGAAACTATGAAATCAACAAAAGGATTAGAGGAGCCACTTGTTGATGCACCTCATGAAATCATTCAAGTAGAGATAGAACTAGGAATAACTCTAAATATTAATACTAATCAATCAGAATCCTAGAAGAAGCAGCTAGTAGACATTCTTCGGAAGCATAAAGAAGATTTCACCTGGGATTATTTAGATATGAAGGGGATACATGCCAACCTATGTACCCATTGCATATATATTAAGGAAGATTGTCATCCTGTAAGACAATCGTAGAGAAGAATAAACCTTGCATTGAAAAATGTTGTGAAGGAAGAGCTTCAGAAGCTACTGGATGTGGGTTTCATCTACCCTATCTCAGATAGCCAATGGGTCTCACCATTAGTAATGGTCCCCAAAAAGAATGGTAAATGAAAGATCTCCATAGGTATCGCGAGTTAAATCAAGCAACACAAAAGGACCATTTCCCTTTGCCATTTATTGATCAAGTTTTGGACACACTGGATGGTAAGAATTTTTTCTCTTTTCTAGATGAGTTTAGTGGATACAACCAAAGATACATAGCTCTAGAGGATCAAGATAAGACCACTTTCACATGCCCCTGCGGAACATTTACATATCGGGTCCTTCCTTTTGGCCTGTGTAATGCTCCTGCAACATTCCAGAGGGAAATTCTAGGAATCTTCTCTGACTTGATAGATGACAGTGTTGAAATTTATATGGATGACTTTACTCCATGTGGGGACTCATTTTTGGAAGGGTTGAAAAATCTGGAAAATGTTCTAGATTGATGTATACAAGTGCGTGTCTTTCTCAGTACAGTGAAATTCCATATGATGATGGAAGAATGAATCATTATGGGGCATTTTCTCTCAGCAAAAGGAATCAGAATGGCCAACAAAGATTAAGGTAATTCTACACTTCCCAACACCTAAAACGCCCACACAGGTACACAATTTTATTGGTTGTGCTAGCTATTACAGGTGTTCAATAGAAAATTTTGCAAAAGTAGCACACCCAATGTTTCAATTACTAACAAAAGACTCAGAATTTGTGTGGTCAGATGACTGTGATGTAGCTTTTACAAAGATTAAAGAATTGGTCTATAGTGCTCCAATCCTTAGAGGTCCAATTTTATTGCTTGTGTTGGTTATTACAGGCATTAAATAGAAAATTTTGTAAAAGTAGCACACCCACTATTTCAATTACTAACAAAAGACTCAGAATTTGTGTGATCAGATCACTATGATGCAACTTTTAAGAAGATTAAAGAATTGTTTTGCAGTGATCCAATCCCTGGTACAGTACTGGGATAGCAGGAGGATAAAGTTCCCTACGTAATCTACTATGTTAGTAAGAATTTGACTCCTACCGAATTAAACTACACAGTAACTGGAAAAGAATTCCTTGATGCCATTTACACCATCTACAAATTCCAGCACTACATTACCGCGTATCCCACTTTTGTGCACACTGATCATGCAACTACCAGGTATCTAATGAACGAACCTATTACCCCTAGTCACATTACAATATGGCTGTTGCTACTACAGGAATTTGATATTACTATAGTAGATAAATAGGGAAGGACAATGTGTTTACGGATTTCTTATCTAGGATAGAACATGATGGCAAGAACACACCAACTGAGGATCATTTTCTGGATGAGCATCTTTTTGCAGTTTCTTGCTAACACTCTATGGTATGTAGATATTGCTAACTATCTTGCTATAGGAAAGGTGCCTCTTCATCTGTCATATAAGGAGCAAATGAAGATCATTCAACAGAGTACTCGATATTCATGGATGGTATGATATCTCTTCCATACAGGGGTTGACCAGCAGATTCGGCATTGTGTGGCAGAAGATGATATATTTGAGATATTAAAAGCTACACACGATGGACCCTATGGAGGAAATTTTGTGGATAAAAGAATAGGTCATAAGGTGTTACAAATGGATATTACTAGCCCTCCATATTTCGTGATGCTTTGGATTATGCTCGAAGGTGTGATAGTTGTTAGTGGATGGGACAACTTGGGAAAGCAGATGAAATGCTTCTTCAACCCCAGATAGTCCTTGAACCATTCGAGAAATGGGCCATCGATTTTATTGGACCCTTTAATCCACCTTCTCATCGGAAAGCTTACACCCTGGTCTACACTAATTATGTAACTAAATGGGTGGAAGCCAGAGCAGTCACGAGGGCAACAGAGCAAGTGGTGGCGAACTTTATTTTTGAAGAAATTTTTGCCTAGTATAGTACTCCAAGAGAAATTGTATCAAATGGAGGATCACAGTTCACATCTCATATGATAGAAAAGTTGATGCAAAAATATGGGGTCAAACATAGAGTGACAACCCCCTAACACCCCTAGGAAAATGGACAAGTAGAAGCACAAACAAGGTATTAGAAAATATCTTGAAAAAGAAATTAACAAGTCATCATTGGGACTGGGCACAAAAACTTCTAGAACCTTTATGGGCATACATAATAACATGGCAGAACAAAGTTGGGTTTTCTCAATTTGAATTAGTTTATGGGAATCCCCCCTTGTTTCTGGTAAGAATTCGAAATCAGTACACTCAGAACAGCTCTAGAAGTAGGCCTAGATCTATCAGAGGCAAAGAAACACCGAATAGAACAACTAAATGAGTTAGATGAGACTCAATCAATAGATATCTAGAGGACTATTGATATTCAACAGCAGAGGATGAAATGGCATGGTCAGACTAATTACAATAGACGAGAATCAGACTGCATTCATGGTGAATGGGCACTGTCTAAAACTATACCATTGTCTAGCCTCTAAAGATGCCTTTGTCAAAAACCTTTCTGATTCAACTGATCTAATGGTTATTGGAATAGAGGACACTCTCACTCTCGTCTAAATCTAAAAATAAAAAATAAAAAAATAGCTAAAAATAAAAATAAATAAATATATCTAAAATAAATAATATTATATAATATATATTATATATATATTATATAATATATATATATATATATTTATATATATACAATATATATATATATATATTATATTATATATATATATATATATATCTAATATATATTAATATATATATATATGTGGTTATTACTTACTTGTTTGTATTTTGCAAGAATAATAAAGAAATATGGCTAGGAGAAAAGTAACACTCGGTGCCATTACTCCACCAGTGCTGCTATAAAGATATTATGTTCCACTGAGTGTTGTTACTTCGCTAAGTGTTGTTACTTCACTAAGTGTTGTTACTCCACTAAGTGATGTTACTCTGTAACTACTATTACTCCGCAAATAATATTACACTGTCGATGTTGTTACACTACAACTGTTGTTACTTCATTGGTGTTGTTACTCTACAACTTCCATTACTTCGCAACTACCGTTACTTTGTAACTACTCTGCAACTGCCATTACTCTGACATTGTTGTTACTCTGTCGGCGTCGTTACTCCATAACTGTTGTTACTCCGCCATTGTCCTTACTCTATCTATGTTGTTACACTGGAACTATCATTACTCATTGTTGCTATTACTTACTATTTCCATTACTCGCTGTGTTATAACTCACTGTTGCTATTACTCAGTGTTGCCGTTACTCACTGTGTTGTTACTCCATCAGATATTTTTGCTGCTCCTCCACCATAAGGTAGGTCCATCGGTACATCTCTGTTGATTTTATGGATTTAATTAAATATTCAAAAATGGACATTCGAACATGCTGAGGATGGTAATCATTTAGTTTGGGGGGGAAACCGTCATAATGAATGATGGCGTACCTCGAAAAAAGAATTCATGACACACGATTTTCACCTAACTAAATCTAATGATTTCGGTACTTCGTAATCATACCTTTATGTGTTAGAATGTGTATTCGTACACGCAGAGTCATATCAGTCACCCTCCCAACACATTGCACTAAATTCCTGGAATATCTGATAGTACCACCATAATCTGTCATCATTTTTTAGCATACCAGTATTGTTTCATCCACTGTCTCCAAAAGCAGCCATGATGTTATTTCCGTAAGTTGGAGAATGCTAGTTTTTGAGGAGGACGACCTTTCCAGAATTCCTCGAGGCTTTCCTACAAACTGGAGAAAGTATTGCACAGAAGGGTTAGGGATATTAGAGAACTTCACTACCATATCCATGGGGAGGAGTCGTAGATTTCGTCATAAATATATGACTTGCAAAGGAATATACTCCACCATCAAATACCATCTCCACATACTAGCTCACTTGTGATTTTCACAAGCATAAGATTTTTCAATGAATGTGCCCTATTTTCTATTAAGCAACCTTCACTTAATTCTGCATTCAGGTTAGGGGTCGTGACAGGTATTGGAAGTCATCACTCACCATCGGTTGGTTCAACTGTTAGTAATGAATGCCATCGGAAGGATCCTGATTCCGTTGGAATTGTTTTAGGATTCCACAGAGGATGAAATAGTAGCCGTTGTGGCTGCTAGGGTAGAGGAACCTGAAGCCATGGAGTAAGACGAAGAAGATGACGAGTATATTGACTAGGAGAAGCCGGAAGAGATGGAGATGGAAACTGAAGAATTTGAAGAAGAGATGGTTCCCCAAAAGCGAGTCGAATTGTGGAGTCAATGGAAGATACGTAGATTGATACAGAGATGCCCACTAGTACTATTGCCAAGGTTGTCCCACAAGAACCAACTCCACTTGTGGAACTAGCAGAGAAAATGGATAGCGTGATGACTATGGAGGTAGACCCACAACAAGCAAGAGTGGGTGAATTGGTCGATATTGTGACCGAGGGTACCCCACAGGGATCTCCTGTCACCATGAAGCTAATGGAGGAGGATAATCCAATTAGAGAAGAGGTCATGACCACTCCAACTAGAGAACCCATGGGAGAAGAAGAACGAGGACAAGGAAGGCCCGGAGCTAAGGAAACCAGGGGACTTACGGAGGAAATGCAGGGAGAACCAAGGTGTGAGGTCGATGCTAACCCACAAGAACCAGTGTCGACTTCAGGACCAAGTGTTGAGGATTTGTTCCAGTTCTCCTTCTTTATCCCAAGAGGAGTGAGGGTAACTCATTCACTGTGGCAGAAAGAGGAAGGAGATTTTACCATTCCTATGGCTTCAAATTTAGCACAAAGGCCACAACTATGTGGTGAGGATGCTACTTAGGTGGCAGCCACTTTGAAGCCTAAGAAGAGAGAAGAGACAGAGGTTACTGAGGTTGGTGAACTATAACGAAATCCAATAGGCACATTAGTAGGAGAGAATCTTGCCAGGGAATCGCTAGTCGTGGAGAGCACGCGTGAAGAAGAAATAGTCATTGGCAAAGATGAGGGACGAAGTGAAGTGGTCTCAACGAATGAGTGAATGGAATAGTTAGGCGAGAAGGGAGTGAAGCACAAAATAATTGAAGAAAAGAAAGTAGTGGAGGAAGGAATAACCGTTAGCACAGTAGAAGATGTCCTGGGGGATTTTCTTCTAACTACCGAAATGGAGAAAATACAAGTTAAGCAAGAATGGGTAGAACTATGTGAACAATGAAGACTCCCAATCAAACAAAGATATCAACTACAATTTAAGGAAACAATGCAGCTCAAATGGAAGTCGGGAAATTGAGGAAACAGGTGCACCGAATGTAGAAATGGATAAATAAATACAAGCGACAAGCTAAGATGCCCAAGGCCATAGGATTCGATCCAAGAAATTAGGTGGACCAGATAGTCACAACCTCGACTGCCACCTAAATCAACCTGTTCGAGAGATTTTATGAAGGCCGAGAGTATGCCTTAACGGCTAAAGTATAGACTTGGAAATCTACTATGGCCCAGTATAAAAATGATATCAAGAGAACTCAGGAAGGAGCCTCCACACTATCTTTAGATATTATGTGGAGCGCATAGATATCATGAGATTAAGGCATGCGAAGCAACAACTCAAGATGGAGTAGCTAGAGAAGCAAGTGGAAAAATTAAATGCCGATAAGGAGCAGATGTTCAATCTGGTGTAAGAGGTGATGGCATGTCGTCCCCTTGCTTCTTGTTATTCCCTATTTTTTGCATGAGAGTTTTCTTTTATTCTGCATGGAAAGCATTAAAAACAAGATTAGTTATGAGATAGAAGATGGTGTACAATTCCTCCGTATAATGAGGAATCATGATGTGCCAACTCAACACTTGATGTGTGAGTTTTACCTGCATGGGTATTTACTGCATATGGATAGAGATTTCAACCCGGTTCCATATGTAGGGGACATTCATTTAAGGGCCCTCACCTCTTACTCTCTCAATCAGATTCATTGGTAGAAGGCTTTCAACACTTTTGAATCCACTGAACTTATCAAGCCATTTATAGTAAGAGGAGAGCATGAGAGGTCAATCACAATGTTCACTAAGCACAAAACCTTTTTGGGAATCCAAGTGAACAAAGATAGGATGCTGAGGTCACAAATATGGTGCCTTGATCTTTGTGTCAATCGGTTAACTGCATTTCAAAAAGAGGCCCTTGATTGTTGTCAGAAAAGGTGGATGATGTCACTGACAACTATCCAGAATAGGGAACCTTTTGGAGCACCAAATTTTGCACGAGTGCTCACCAAAGTAACCAAATATGTGGCATGTGTCTAAACATGTGGAGTCTGGTGGATGGGGATCCAGTTTCATTTTCCTATTATTTGGTTGCCTGCAGAAATTTACACTCCAACATCTGATGTTCCAATAGATTGGTGGAAGGAAAATTTCGTTTCGAATGGGTTTAAAGTTCCAGGAACATAGATGGCAGCAGAATACGATCTCGCCTAGACTCATGAGACCTACAGTCTACATAATCTCTCATTTGAGAATGAAGCCTGGCGAATCAGTGGAGGACATTTCTACCTTCTTTTGTCAGACTAGGAGGTAACTCCTCAAATGTAATTGTACTATTCATTTAGGTTGTTCATTATTATACAACAAGAGTGAATGATTGTTCAATTCATCTCCCGATGGCTCTCCATTTCATCTATTATTTATATACACTAATTACAGTTGTTCACCCAATCCCTATGGTTAGGTGTCAACATTTCCCCCCTTAATCTGAATGGATGTTGGTAAGTCCAAGCATCATTCTGAATCTTTCAAGATTTTCTCTTCTAAGTGCTTTGGTGAAGATGTCTGCAATTTGTTCATTAGTAGAACAATGGCGGAAATGGATTATTTTGGCCTCAACATGATGTCCAATCAGATGGTATTTTGTGTTGATGTGGTTTGCTCGATCATGGAACTTTGGGTTCTTGGCCAACTTTATTATCGAGGTATTGTCAATCATGAGTGGATTCGATTGTACTTGTTTTACCTACAAATCTTCAAGAATTTTCTTGAGCCACACAATTTCTTTTGTTGCCTCAGTTGCTACCACATATTCTGCCTCTTTTGTGGAATTTGCTCGAACTGATTGTTTGCGTGATCTCCAAGAGACAACTCCTAATCCAAGACTCATAGCATAACCTAATGTAGATACCCCAGTTTCTTTGTCTCCGTTGAAGTCTGAATCAAAGTATCCAATCAAGATGAAGTCGTCCACCTATGTATACTTGATTCCAAAGTCTTGAGTTCGCTTCAAGTACATTAGAACTATTCTTACAGCAGACCAATGTTCCTCACAAGGATTTTGCATAAACTTAGACAGGATTCCAACAACAAACAAAATGTCTGGTCTGGTAGTAGTTAGGTAGTTGAGACTTCCTACAAGTTGTCTATACTTGCTACATCCTCAAATTGTTTTCCCTCAATGGATGTGAGTTTCAAGTTTTGTTCCATTGGAATAGTCGGAGGATTACATTCAGTCATGCCAAATCTATTCAACAAATCTCCAATGTACTTCTTTTGAGAAAGGAATATGGACTTTGGATGTTGAGTTACTTCAATACCGAGATAGTAATGGACATAGCCCAAATCAATCATTTCAAAACCTTTCCTCAATTCCCTATTTATGGATGCAATGTAGCTCTCGTTATTCCCTGTCATCAAAAGATAATCTACATATACCACAAGGTATACAACATTTTTTCCAACCTTCTTGATAAAAAAAGTTGCATCATGAAGATCATAATGTTTGAAATTGAGTCTCAGAAGATGCTTAGTAGTTTTTAATACTAGGCTCGCGGTGCTAGTTTGAGGCCATATAGGGATTTCATAAGTTTGCATAATTTATGTTCATGTCCTTTTACAGAAAATCCTTTAGGATGGGACATAAAAACATTCTCCTTTAGATCTCCATTCAAGAAAGCAGTTTTTACATCCATTTGATGGACTTTCCAACCATTCTGAGCTGCTAGGGCAAGGAGTGTCCGGATGGTAGCCCATTTTGTTGTGGGGGAAAAGTATCCTCATAATAGACCCCTTCCTTCTGTGCAAAACCTTTTACCACGAGCTTGGCTTTGCGCTTTTCAAGTGAGCCATCGTCTTTATACTTGTTCTTGTAGACCGACTTGTAGCCAATTGGTTTAGTTCCTAATGGAGGATCAACCAACTTCCAAGTGTCATTATTTATCAAGGCATCATACTCCTTTTGCATTGCTTCTTTCCATTAATCATGAGAAGTAGCTTCTTTGAAGGAGGTTGGTTCAAAATATGTAGACAAATTCAATTCACAATCATAAGAAACATCCATATCAAAAGTTGAATCAAAGTCATCTACATAACCTCCACTTTTCTAGTTTGAATTCTAGTTCATGTCTTTCCAACCTCATCAGGATGAACACTTTCAAGTGTCTTTGTTAGCCACTTTGGGGGACCTTTCTCATATGGTCCAGGCTGCTCCGTTGATTGAGTTGGGACTGAATCAATATTAAATCTCCCAATTCTATCAATCACATCACTCAAAGTATCATCTATTGTAGGGGTTTCATGCGGGGGAGAGAGTGCTTCAGAAGAAGTTTCCATAGGTTGATCTAGTATAGGAACCCCCCCTTCAATATGTGGAATCTGCTTCTCAAATTTTTGAAATTATTTTTGATTCATGAATCTATTCAAGCGATCAAGTTGTCGCTCAACAACATTGTCAATTTTGGGTGATTTGAGAAAGATTACATCTCTAGATACAACAAACTTTTTATTGACTTCATCATAGAGATGGTATGCTTTGGAGGTGTTTGAATACCCCAGGAAGACATACTTACGACTTCTTGCACCAAGTTTGTTTCTATGTACTTTTGGTATCAATGCATGACATGTGGAACCAAAGACCCTCAGATGTTTTATCGAAGGAATGTGCTCGTAACACATTTCACAAGGAGTCTTGTTTCTAATAGCATTAGATGAACATATATTCTTTACATATATAGCACATAGAATTGCATCAGCCCAAAAGATTAATTTTACATTTTTGAAAAACATCATGGAGTGCACCATATTTAAGATTGTCCTGTTCATTCTTTTAGCTACTCTGTTTTGTTGGGGATTATAAAGCACAGTTGTTTGATGTTTAATCCCATGTTAGTGAATATAGTTTTCAAATTCATTTGAAGTGTATTCTTTTCCATTATCAGTGCAAATAAAGCCAATATGAGATTGTGCATCAATTTCAATCCATATATGAAAGTTCTTGAATGCTTGAAAGGCATCAGATTTGTTCTTCAATAAATAAACCCAACACATTCTAGTGTAGTCATCAATGAATTTCATCGTATATTTATTTCCATTTGCAGAAGGAACAAGCATTGGACCACATAAATTTGAATGAATGAATTCAAGTTTTCTGTGTGCTCTAGAAAGTGAATCATGAAAGGGTTGTTTTCTATGCTTTCCTAGAATGCAAGAATCAAATTGCTTAAGTTTCCTAGGAATTGTAGATAAACCAGTAACACCATTTTTTTCAACAAATGGAGGTTTTCATAGTTCAAGTGTCCAAATCTAGCATGCCATAATAAACTTGACGAAAATGTACCTTCTTCATAATGAGAATTATATAAGAAATTTTGTGCACAAGTAGAGGTATCCTGCAGCTTGAGAAGCCTTCATTCTTCTATACCCGTCATGACAAGTTAGTGGTCTGATGCTTTTCTCACCTCAATATTTCCATCAAACATATGAATGGAGTGTCCTTGCTGGTGGATGTGGATGAAGGGTAACAATTTTCTCCTCAGTTGTGGGAGATATATAACATGATGCAGAAGAATGTCTGGAAGACCAAGAAATTTAAACCTGATTGTGCCAATCCGTGATGGCTTGAGTTTTGATTTGTCTGCAAAGTATACTACTCCATCAACATTGTTGGTAAATTCTTCAAAAACGTCTCTTCTAAAATTGACGTGACAAGTTGCTCCTGAATTACAGTGTGCCACAACATAGTAAGTGGATTCAGGTTCTTTACCTTTCTATTTGTCATTAGTTTTACCTTTGGGTTGGTTTATTTCTTGCTCAATTCTATCCAAAGGTAACTTGCATGTGGATGCATCATGTGATCCATCTTTGAGTCAAAGGTAATATATTTGAGGTTTCAATTTTCTTGTAATGACTCAAGATAATTTGAGTAAGTGGGATAAAGTGCCTTGAGAAAAGCTATGAGAGGAATATCCAGTTCAACATTAGTGACATTGATATCATGCATAATATATTTTACTTCTGATGCAAGGGAAAGAGGATCATCATTTTGTAGTTCAAGGGTGGACAATTTAATCATGAGTTGAACAAATTCAAGTGCAGAGTGTGAGTCATAGAGTTCCTTATGTTTTTGTACGGCTTCAAAATCATTTGAAAATGGTGAAATATGGTGACTCACCTCTTCATTTACTAATTTTACAATCAATGCATAAGCCTTGCTGTTCTTATTTTCCCAAATGGAAAATTCATTGTCTGAGGTAGGTTGTTCTCGCTCTTTGTCTCCGTTTCCAACACACACTACTTTCCACAGCTCATTAAAATTGAGAGTGTTTTTGATTTTCCACAACCATTATGGATTGTTTTCCTTGTTGGTGAGAACCACTCAAACAATAGGTATCAGCGAATGGATTTTAAAAGTCTGTGTACTGTAAAAAAACTTTTGCTACCACTGTAAAAAAAGTTGCACCTCTAGTGTTAAAAAATGCAATTATGGTGTACAATTGGAAAAAAAAATTCACTTTGATATATAGGATAGAGGTTTTTTATAGGGGAGGTGGTTTATGGGGAAGGGTTTATATGTGGGGGAGGTAACATATGGGGAGTATTTAATACCTAAAAAAAAAATTGAAAGGTCATGGTATAAGGAGGAGAAAAGGCGCCAACGCTTATAAAGGAGCGCTTATGGAGCAATGCTTATGGAGGAGCAGAATGGAGCAGCAATTGTAGTGGAAGCCAAGGGGTGACTTCACCTTCGTATTAAGGAAATGAGGTGTGAAAAAAACCAAAGAGGAGGGCCAGCATATATCTAGAAATGATGCCAATTGACAATGTTACAAATATCTGCAACATTACAAATAAAAACGATGCTAATAAATATCCCACTCTCAACACTAGTGATATGGTAACTGCTCATAGTAGGCTCATAAGAAAAATGCTATCATAGTCTTTAAAAAATATCTACCATAGAGGCAACATATTGTGGCCTTTACCATATCAAACACCCTCCAAGACTACTTCAAGCATGCTCTACTGCTCTCTAGGGCCGACTGTTCGGAGGAGAGGAGTCTCCAGCATTGAATAGAGTCACCATAACTCAACGTATTCAAGCTAAGAGATATGGAGGTCGGAGGCACAGTCAAGGTTGTTGGGCACCAAATTTGGCTATCTTTCTATCCATTTTTATCACCCCTTTTCACCCTTTTTGTACTTATTTACCCACGTTGTTATGCTAAACTTATGAAGCAAATACCCCTAACTTGTCCAATTGGAATATTTTAATTAATGAAGTAAATTCACGGAGTCTTATCTATTCGCAACACTGAATTGAATGTTTGACCACAGCTTGGAGAATAGGAACCCTCACTTCAACGTTTCACAACAGATCTAGTAACAGCCAGCCCTGAGGAGGCTGCACAGCTGGAGTCAGGATCCCTTGGAAGTATTCTTAGGCCTTTTTTCTATCTTGGTTGTCTAGTGTTGGTGCCATCCCAACTGATGTATATTTTTGTATATGTAGTTACTATGTTTCAGCGAGATATATTATTCTCCCGTGTTGTGTATAAAAGAAGGATTGTTCTTGTAAATGGCGATTCCCCCATCGATATTGTAATCAACTGTTACAAATTAATAAAATACCATCTTTTTTGTTTCTCTAATATTTTCTGTGGCTAACGCAGCCCTGATCAAAGAGCTAGGCCTGCTCTTCTGATCAGGTGTTGCATCTTTGTGTGTACATTATTTGATAGTCTATGTTTACTGTTACAGTTCTTTATTTCTTGTAATTTTTTCTAGAGTTTTGTAATTTATTTACTCTTACAGTCATGTTTTGAATCTCAGCCATGAGCCCTTGGTCGGAATGGATTGCACTTTTCCCCTGCATATACCTTGTGCATTGCTTTGAAAGGGTATGGACCCAGATTGATAAATTGATGTCAGAATAGGGTGAGTAAATCGTTCATACCTGGATACCAACATTTTTGTGCCATTGCTGGGGAGGTTAACAAGGTGCAAATAATTATCCGGACCAACCAGAGGTCAATCTCTTGTCCTGGGGAGAGAACCAGTTTTCTCACTCTGCTTCAGGTCCTGAGTGTAGGTGTTCTTTTTGTTTGTTTTATTTTTCTTTTATGTTGATTTTGGGCCACCATCTTATCCTAGGGAGGGAGGAGTCTTTTGATGCCATGCTCCAGGACCTGAGTTAGGTTTATTTCTTTTAACCCTTGCGTGTTTTCTTTTTGGAAAAATCCCTAGCTTTTATCCTAGGGAGGGAGGAGTATTTTGCACCCTCCTTAAGATCTGGAAGTATTTGGTTTACCCATGGTTTGTGTTTGTTTCTAGTTCTTGTCTCTGGGAGGGAGGAGTCCTTTGATGCCCTACTCTGGGCTTGAAACCCTAGATTTTTGTTTTTTAGCTACCTTTCTTTTTGTGAAGTTCTTTCATTTTGGGGAAGGAATAGTCCTCTAACACCTTGCTTCAAGATTGAAGCACTATAGGTTCATACGAAGACCTTCCATTATACCAACTTTTGTCTGAAAAAAGGACCAAATAAGAGGGACATAGGGAGAGCCCCAAAGAGGGGAGGACCAGATCTGGGAAGAAAAAGATATATCCAGTAGATCATAACAAAGGCTAAATCAGAAGTATCCTCTCACATAGCTATGAGACTAGGGGTAAGGAGGGTAAAGTCTGAGGGATAGTCAATAGAGCAACGAGTGCTGTCTACAGAATTCTTTAGCAATTTGACATTACAGGTTCCTTTAGCAATGGAGGAAACATCCAACAGTAGACCTGACCAAGAGAACCTTGTGCTGGTGATAGTAGAGGAAGAAATCTCAAGCAGAACATTGACAGGGTCAGACTACTCTAGTAAGGGAAAGGAGATTGTAGCTGAGGGGTCAAGCTATCAGGACATAGGAGAAGGGAATGAGGAGATACTTGCATCACCAAAGGACCATGGAAGTGCTGCTAAAGAGACTCAAGTTCCAGTGGTAAGGAATCCTCAGCCATCCTCCAAAGATCCTATTGAAATCCCCTGTGACTATTGGAAGATATTTATGGCTCCCACAACCTCCACCATTGATTTTCCAATAAAGGACATGGGAGTTGGCATGCCTACAAAGCCTATTCCATTGCTAGCCTTACCAAACTTTCATGGGCTGGTTTCATAAGACCCTGACACATTTCTATTCGAGTTCGACATAGTGTGCTGGGGATATGATACACAACAGATGCCTAGAAGTTAAAGATTTTTACTTCTACATTAAAAGTAATGGCTCTGTGATGGTTCATGGGCTTGGAAGAAAGTCCATTTACACATGGGATGATATGTAGACAACTTTTCTGTAGAAATACCAGGATTACTATAAATCCCAGAACATCAAGGAGGAGCTTTTCAAGTTCACACAAAAGGAAGACAAAAGCTTGGAATATTGTGTGAAAAGGTTCAAGTACACCTCACAAAGGTTAGGTCATTCTGACTTGGATAAGGAAATTTTAAAGATTATCCTCCTTCGATCGTTTCGAGAGGACTTGATGGAACTATTGAACATTGTTGGAAAGGGAGACATCTCCAAGGAGACATTCGAAGATATTTTCAATTTATGTATTCAATGTTCAAGGGGGCTTGCAAGGAATAGGCTAGGGGTCTGCTCAACAAAGGGGTGTGGCAGGGGAGTTACAAAAGCAAAAATCAGAAACCTACTAGACAACTTAAGGACATATATCCTCAGTACCCTATCGGCACAGATGGACACTCTACAAGTAAAATAGGAGCAGTTGGAACTAGATAAGACCATGGCAATATTTTTCCTGAAGTGTAGAAAGAAGAAACCTGAAAGGGAATGTCCATTAATTTCCATAAAGAAATGTGTGATCTCCGAGCTCAACCATGCGATAAGCTCATGTCCTTCCTTGTCAGGTCTGAAAGCAGTATTTCAAGGAATGGGGCAGGACACAGAACAACTGTACCTCATGGGATCTAGGAAGCCATGGCAGCCTCGATCACCGATGGGAAATCAAGGTATGTACCCAAATCCATCTCAGTATTTTAATAATTGTAACATGAATCCTTAGACCATGCCTTATCCTCCCATGTGGCTATAATACCAGTTCCCACCTTGGCAGTAGTGGAACCCTCAAGCTAGTATGAGTTGTCCATGAGCTCTAACATGGCCAGGTTCCTCTCTTGGTCAGTTTCCTCAACAGTTACCACAATAGATGCCTCAACAACAATTCCAAATTTCCTCCAATGTGCCTCTTAGTAATCAGCCTGCACATCCTCTACTTCCAATGTAACCTAACCCTAACCGTAACAATAAGGGAACTCATCAAAGCTCACGTTCTTAACCTGCCTTCATATAGTTTCTCCACTGCAGAGTTGTATGAAATGAATCTGTGATCAGGGTAGACAGTTAATATCCAACCTCCTCCAGCTGTCATTGAACAACTTGATGGTGAAGTTAAGTAGGCAGAACCAGTTAGTAAAGAGCCAAAACAAACTAGTAGAAACTAGATGCCTCTTGTGAATTAGCATCAATCTGAACCACCTTACCGAGAGGGAATAATTATGAGTAAACCAAGTCATCAAGCTGAATTTGATTTATTAGGAGAATTGCAGAATTTTTTTGTTAAAATTCCCTTGTTACAAGCTATGAAGGATGTACCAATATATGCAAAGACTCTCAGGGAATATTGTTCAAAGAAACCTGCAAAGATCTAAAGATTCCCTGACTATTCATGTTATGGGAAAATTATTGGACTTCATGATGGGAAAATTAGTGCCAAAGAAATATGGAGATCCAGCGAACCCAATTTCAATAGTACAGATTAATGGGGTAGAGATTCCGAATGTGATGGTAGACTTGGGTGTTGCCTTTCATGTCATCACTACTGAAACCATGCATGCATTAGGTCTTTGCAATTTGAAACATACACTTACAGTATTGGAATTGGCAGATCAATCTACAGTCTAACCTATAGGGAAGTTGGAAGATGTAACAATTTCAGTGGATTGATGGCACTACCCCATAAATTTCCTGGTATTACGTATGCAATCTTCAGTGGGTGGTCATCCTTGGATTTTGGTTAGATTGTTGTTGGTTACTGTAGACGCTTACATCGGGTGTCGTTTAGGAAATATAGTTATTTCTAATGGGCATAACACTTAGAATTTTGTGCTATGTCCACCTGCAGAACCAAATTCACCCATGAAACCAATAGGTGGCAAGAAAGTTGTATCTAGGATAGAGGTCAAAATGGAGCATGAAGAAGTAAGACCAATCCTCACTATTGGACATGCCCTTAAGTTGAAAATGGAATCAGAGGATGATGTAATCACTTCCTTCATGAATGATCCTTTGCTCTATTTCAGAGCCAAACCAACAGATTCTAGAATCTATCCTAAGCTATGAGACTCAAGAAACTATGGATTCAACAGAAGAATTAGACGAGCCACCTATTGATACACCTCATGGAAGCGTTCAAGTAGAGATAGAACAAGGAAAAACTCTAAATATTAATCCTAATCTGTCAAAATCCCAGAAGAAGAAGCTAGTAGACATTCTTCTTAAGCATAAGGAAGCTTTCACATAGGATTATTCAGATATGAAGGGGATACATGCCAAACTATGTACCCATCACATATATATTAAGGAAGATCGTCGTCCTGTAAGACAACCGCAGAAAAGAATGAAACCTGCATTGAAAAATGTTGTGAAGGAAGAGCTTCAGAAGCTACTAGATGTGGGATTCATCTACCCTATCTCACCATTAGTAATGGTCCCCAAAAATAATGGTAAATGGAAGATTTACATAAATTATCGCGAGTTAAATAGGTCAACATAGAAGGACCATTTCCCTTTTCCATTTATTGATTAGGTTTTGGACACACTGGCTGGTAAGAAGTTTTTCTCTTTTCTAGATGGGTTTAGTGGATACAACCAGATTTAGATAACTCCAGAGGATCAGGATAAGACCACTTTCACATGCCCCTGGGGAACATTTGCATATTGGGTCCTTCCTTTTGCCCTATGTAATGCTCCTGCAACGTTCTAGAGGGAAATTTTGGGAATCTTCTCTGACTTGATAGACGACAATGTTAAAATTTATATGGACGACTTTACTCCATATGGGGACTCATTTTTGGAAGGGCTGAAAAATCTGGTAAAAGTTCTTGAAAGATGTACACAAGCATGTGTCTCTCTAAGTACAGTGAAATGCCATATAATGATGGAAGAAGGAATTGTTTTGGGGAATTTTCCCTCAGGAAAATAAATTAGAATGGACCCAACAAAGATTAAGGTAATTTTTCACTTCCCAACGACTAAAATGCCCACATAGGTAGGCAATTTTATTGGTTGTGCTGGTTATTATAGGCGTTTCATAGAAAATTTTGCAAAAGTAGCACACACACTATTTCAATTACTAACAAAAGACTCATAATTTGTGTGGTTAGATGAGTATGATGTATCTTTTACAAATATTAAAGAATTGGTCTGCAGTACTTCAATCCTTAGGAGTCCAGACTCGACATTACCTTCCCACATTCATATAGATGCTTCTCAAACAGCAATTGGTACAGTACTGGGACAGCGGGAGGATAAAGTGCCCTACACTGTCTACTATGTTAGTAATAATTTTGTCCCTACCAAATTAAACTACACAGTAACTGAAAAATAATTCCTTGTTGTCAGTTACACCATCAACAAATTTAGGCACTACATTACCGAGTATCCTACTTTTGTGCAAACCGATCATGCAGCTATCAGGTATTTAATGAACAAAACTATTACCCTTGGTCGCATTACAAGATGGTTGTTGCTACTACAAGAATTTGATATTACTATAGTAGATAAACCAGGGAATGACAATGTGGTTGCAGATTTCTTATCTAGGATGAAACATGATGGTAGGAACACAACAATTGAGGATAATTATTAGGATGAGCATCTTTTTGTAGTTTTTGCTAACACTCTGTGGTATGCAGATATTGCTAACTACCCTGCTATAGGAAAGGTGCCTCGTCATATGCCATATAAGGAGCAAAGGAAGATCATTCACTAGAGTAGCATATATTCATGGATGGCAGGATATCCCTTCCATACATGGGTTGACCAGTAGATTCGGTGTTGTGTGGAAGAAGACAATATATTTGAGATATTAAAAGCTGCAGATGATGGACCCTATGGAGGACAGTTTGTAGATAAAAGAATTGGTCATAAGGTGTTGTACATGGGATATTACTAGACCTCCATCTTTCGTGACACTCAGGATTATTTTTGAAGGTGTGATAGTTGTCAGTGGATGGGACAACCTGGGAAAGCAGATAAAATGCCTCTTCAACCCTAGATAGTGCTTGAACCATTTGAGAAATGGGTCATTGATTTTGTTGGACCCTTTAACCCACCTTCTCATTAAAAAGCTTACATCCTGGTCTGCACTTATTATTTAACTAAATCTGTGGAGGCCAGAGTGGTCACGGGAGCAATAGAGCAAGCGGTGGCGAACATTATTTTTGAAGAAATCTGTGACCATATGGTACTCCAAGGGAAATTGTATCAGATGGAGGATCACAGTTCACATCTCATATGATAGAAAAGTTGATGCAAAAATATGGGGTCAAACATAGAGTGACAACCGCCTATCACCCCTAGGCGAATGGACAAGTAGAAAGCACAAATAATGTATTAGAAAATATCTTGAAAAAGACAGTAGCAAATCATCACTTCGACAAGGCACAAAAAATTCCAAAAGCTTTATGGGCATACAGAACAACATGGTGGAACACAACTAGGTTTTCTCCATTTGAATTAGTTTATTGGAAATCCCTCTTGTTTCCAGTAGAATTTGAAATCAGTACGCTCAAAACAACTCTAGAAGTAGGCCTAGATCTATCAGAGGCACAAAAACATCGACTAGGATAACTAAATGAGTTAGACGAGATTTGATCAGTAGCTATCTAGAGGAATACTGTTGTTCAAAAAAAGAGGATGAAATGGCATGATAAATTTATAAAAACTAAGGTGTTTCATGTGGGAGATTGGTCATTACTATATGACTCTCAGTTTAAGGATTTCAAAGGAAAGATTCGCACTCATTGAATGGGACCCTATCATGTAGAGGCAGTGCTCAACAATGGCATGGTAAAACTAATTACAATAGATGAGAATTAGACTGCATTCATGGTGAATGGGTGATGAGCCCCAAATTGGGTAACTTATTGGGCTCATTTTGCCTAATTATCCTTGTTCAATCCTTGTTCAATCCTCCATTTTTAATAGATTATGCATTATTTTTTAGTATTTTTATGTCATTTGTACGAATAAGGGTGGTCACTCTTCCTAGGTGGCTAACACGTGCTTATTTCAAGTTTTTTGGACACATGTTGGAGCAAAACCGAGCAATCATGGGCTAGATGACAACCAAGCTTGAGGTGAGGATTCATAGGGGGGTTGTCTCTGACATTAAATAGCCCTTCCTCGAGGTCTCCACCCTCAACTCGAAGCTCATAGGCCACCAAAATGGATCTTGAAAGCAGCTAAGCAGATTTTGGGAAAGGGACCGTCTACTAACAGTTGGGACAACCGAGTCCCTTAGATTTAGGAGGCCTGTTAGGGCCCTCGTGGTGTATAAATGAGAAGGGCTCAGCCTTCATAAGGGACTTTTGAAACAATTGCATTTTTTTCACTACAATGCTGGCACTTTCAGCTCGTTTTCTTGTAGCCACTTTGGCATAATTTTTTACTGATGGCTATTTTTTGATAATGATAAGCAGTCCTATTTTATATCAACTCTGAGTTCTCTATAGGAGTTGTATCTCTCAGGATTGGGCCCAACCTGATAGCCTAGGGCCTCCTTTATGTACTGTTATCTTTCCTTTATGCATCGTTGTTTTCCTTTTATGCATTTTCACACGTATTTCTGTTAGGTAGATTAAATTGTGTTGATTGACTAGGTCACTATTTATCGTTAGAATTGCTTCAAATGTTTAGAATAGGTTGGTAGGATAATAACAGCGAAAAAGCTCCAGAAAAAGGGCCAACAAACACCTTTGGTTTCACCTCTCCCTCATTGGATCAGGGGCTGGCATTGGAGTAGCCTTGTTGTCCCAAACAAAAACACTATTTTTGCTCTGCCATGCAATCATTAGTGTATTGTTTTCGTTTGCAGAAGTTGGTTACGTGTTCAGATCTTTGAAATGTTTCATTTCATAGTTGATATATATGGTTCCCTTTCAAATAAAGCCGATGTTCATTCACTTTATTGTTAGCTAGATTAAATTAACTAGGACTTTGATTACTTACAAGACTTTATTCGTTCAGTTGAAAGTACACAGTGCAGAGCATCTATACCACTCTTTCATCCACCCAAGATTCATCAGAGCCATCTGTTCCATCTCCTAACTGGGTTTCTCGTCTCACATTTGTCCTCTTGCCCACGTAACCCTACCTTTTTTTGCAACCATTGTTTCAGCCTTCTTTGAGCCAATTCAACCATCTACACCTTCTCCCCACTCCATCCACCATTCCCTGGGCCACTTCAGACCCCTATCCTACGTCCATATCCATTCATTCATCTTCCCTCACTCATCCATCCTCCAAAATCCCAATTCTAAACATCCTGTAGAAATTTTTGAACATCCTATAGAAATTCCTGAACATCCTGTAGAACCCCTGCAGACTTCGTGTAGAAGCTCACGAATGAGGTTTCTTGGTAGCCAAACTTTGTGAAACTCTCTGGAAGGGTGTTAGGGACTCCTTAGACCCTCTTTGAACCTTCCCAAACTCTTCCAAGCATTTCTCCTCATTTATCCACCCCTACACAGTCAAGAACAGTGAAAGCATATGCATGATGAAACTGACGACTTAATCAAAAATACAAAAAGATGTTTTCTTCAGATAGAGGTAGTCTAGACACATGTATTTTACCTTCATAACAGTAATGGCATCTCTTTTAGCAGTTTGCATTCTCTTCTTTGCGTCAGTAGGACTAGCTGGTAGAATTAGGGTTTGCTAGGGTTTGCGCTTTGCTTCAGGTTTTCAATCTCTTTTTGCAAATAGATTAGCTTCCTCCAAGACTAGCTTCCATCCATCAGTTAACAAGATTCTTCTCAAATCTCATAGAAGTTGGCTTGAGCCCCTAGCGGACTTGTGCTAGCTGACCAAGTGACATTTGCGGCAAGAGCTAGTACTTGTGCATACAGCACTGTCGCTTCCAAGTTTGTTACGAACTACCAGGTTGATAAAAGTAAAGAAGGGAGTCCCAGGAGTTGTAGCATTATTGCTGCAATATTGGAGCCCACCATCTTTTTTGTCATCATTTCCGGGGAAGCATCAAAGTATTGGTGATTGTTTCTTTTCTTCCATTTTCTCCTACAACCTTCTGCTAAGTAGTTTATTTCATTTCCATACTGCAATTTCATTTCCACAAAACTAGAGTAGACATTTCCTACTTTCATAGATTAGCATTTCAATTCCGCAATTTCAATTTTGCAAGCATAGCTTAGCATTTCAATTCCGCAATTTCAATTCTGCAAAGTAGATTAGTCCATTCTTGTTTTCATTTCCATTCCACACTTTCATTTAAGAAAGATAGTTAGTTGTAGTTCAATCTATTTCAATTTTGCAGGTACTAGCAGAGAAAAAAACAAAAGCAACCAAAAGTATTTCATTTCATGCCTCATAGGAACAGAGATAGAACCGACAAATTCTTACCCAACAGCCCCACCACATCATTGAGTCAACTTTCTCTCTTTTCTGGTGACAGTGAGCCAGAAGAACCTATATGTGAACCTCCTAAGATATACGAAGATCCTATAACAGAAGAAGAGTTAGAGAACACTCCATCCGAAGCCATGGCTGAAAATCGAAACAGTAGAAGAGAAAATGAGAGAATAGATGGTGCCTTTCCCATCCGAGAGACCAATGGAGACATGAAAATGAAAAACATAAGTCCCTCAGCTTTACCTCACTTCCATGGATTGACTAATAAAGACCCCGATACCTTCCTGTTTGAGTTTGTTGTCCTTTGTTGAACTTACGACTATGCTGAGGACGAGCAAAAGTTGAAACTCTTTCCCTCTACCCTCAAGGACACAACATTACGTTGGTTCATGGGGTTACCTGGAAACAATATCACCACTTGGGCTCAGATGCAACAAGCTTTCAATACCAAATACCGGGACTACTGTAGGTCCAAGGAAACCAAGGGAGAAATATTTCAGATGACCATGGGAAGCGATGAGTCTTTAGAAGATTATAAGGAAAGGTTCCAACTTAGTTATAAACGGGCTAGGTGCACACTTGACCCGAAATCTCTAAAGCTGGTTCTGCTCCGAGGAGTCCCTGAAGACCTTCTAAAGACCCTTCACATGCTGGTTGGAGGGGACATCTACCAACTACCTTATGAGGACATAAAGACCATGTTTAGAAGCGATTTTATGGCGGACTGGAAGAGAGGTAGGGGAAATCCACTTTCAGTTAGTACCACCTTCTCCAAGCATGAGTTTGCTAATCAGATGGAAGACCTCAAGAGTGAGATGAGACAGACTATTTCCATGCAACTTGATACCTTTCGAATTCAGCAAAAGAAAGAGGAAGCTGAGAGGGATTTGTCTATTTTTTCTCCTAGATGCACAAGGAAACATCCTAAGAATGAGTGCCCATTACACTCAGTAGAGGTATGTTTCGTTTGTGAGGAAGACCACCCCACCAACCAATGCCCTACCTTGCCTAGATTTAAAGCCATGTACCTAGGGACTAAGGTGGCAACTGAACCTCTCTACTTCAACCGAAGGAGGCCACATGGGCCTAGACCTTACCAGCAGGGGATGCAAGGGACATCCCAAGCTTATTATAACCCCAACCAATCCGCTCTTGTACCTTCTTGGGGCCCCCCTGCTCATCCTTCCTACTCCACACCTCCTTCGTGGTCTTATCCATCTCCATACCATACTCAACCTACGCCTCATTCGTTTCACTCACATGCCTAGCCACAGCCTCAGTGGAATGCACCTCAACCGGTGTGGAGGCCTCAATACAACCCTCCTCTTGCCATTTTGACTCCACCACCAGCGCAACCACAAGAATTACCTCCTGCTCCTCCAAGACAACCCCAGATGCCTGCTCAACCAAATCTGAACCCCAACAATAGACAAGCCCAATAGGTATGTACCGAGGAGACAACATGCCCTACCTATGTTGTGGAGATCCAGGAGATCAACTTGTGATTTGGGAACGTCCTTCCAGAGCGCCAACCTCCTCCCCTAGAGGAGGAGGAAGAGAAACAAGAAAGTGAACCCCAAGCCATTCCACCCTTCCTGAGCAACTCACAATCACCACACAACCCAACCCAGAAGAGACTGAGCTTTTGGGAGAACCCAAGCAGTTGTGTGTGAAAATACCACTTCTCCAGGCCATAAAATATGTAACGATATACAACAAATTGATTAAGGAGAAGTGTTTCAGGCACCCAGGCAGGCGAAGGAGAGATGCCTCAACTATCAATGTCATAGGACAACTATCTGATCTTATGTTTGGGCAAGTAATCTATCCAAAGTATTTGGACCCTGGGAGTCCTGTAGTTGATGTTCACATCAATGGCACTATCATCCCCCACACCTTGATTGATCTAGGGGTCGCCATTAATTTGATGACCAGGGACACCATGCTTAAGCTCAACCTTCATAGTTCCTTAAGTAAGACCTCGATAGTACTGCAGTTGGCAGATCGCTCCACCATGACTCCTGAAGGGATTGTGGAAGATGTCTTGGTCTCTATTAACTCCTGGGAGTACCCTGCAGACTTCTTGGTCCTTCAGCTAAAGGAAAAACTCAGTGGGTATCCCCTCATTTTTGGAAGGCCTTGGCTAGCTACTGCGGATGCTTACATCAGCTGTCGAGTAGGAAGCATGACCATAAAAAGTGGGTCTATGTCCAAGCATCCAGTCCGATACCCTCCTGCCCAACCTCTAGTAGAACATGACTTACCCCTCCGTTGGAAGAAGGAGATGAGGATGAGGTCTACTCTGCACCATTATGCATAGTGGAGGCGACCAGGGGAGGTCCTCAAACCGAGGATGATTTGATTGAGAAATTAATCGAAAGTCATCCTCACGGTGCACTATCCTTAGAAGAGTTGGTGGAAGATACCCAAGCCAGTGCTTTAATGGACCTATGTGTGACTGATCCGACCGCTCCCAGAGTTAAGAATGTGGAGTTTGGCCCAGAAAGAACTTTGAAGATCAACTCCTCTCTCTCTCCCTCTCAGGAAAAAGAGCTATGTAGCCTCTTGAACCGCCATTTGGAGGCTTTTGCCTGGAGCTACAAGGAAATGAAAGGAATCCATCCTTCAGCCTGTACCCATCATATTTACATTAAAGAGGACTGCAAACCAGTTAGGCAACCTCAGAGGAGAATGAATCCAGCCCTTAAGGACATTGTTAAAGAAGAAGTGCAAAAATTGTTGGATGCGGGATTCATCTACCCCATCTCGGACATCGAATGGGTTTCCCCTCTAGTGTTGGTACCCAAGAAAAATGGGAAGTGGAGAATCTGTGTAGACTACAGAGAAATGAACAAAGCCACCAAGAAAGACCACTTCCCTTTGCCTTTCATAGATCAAGTGTTGGATGGACTGGTAGGAAAGAAGTTTTTCTCTTTCCTGGATGGGTTCAGCAGGTATAATTAGATCCAAATCAGCCCGGAGGACCAAGATAAGACCACCTTCACTTGTCCATGGGGTACCTTTTCCTACCGAGTCCTTCCCTTTGGGCTATGCAATGCTCCTGCCACTTTCCAGAGAGCTGTACTGAGCATCTTTGCTGAGCTGTTTCACGATTCGATGGAAATTTGTAAGGATGACTTTACTCCTTACGAGTCTAGCTTCCAAGAAGCCTTGTCCAACCTGGGGAAAGTTTTAAGCAAGTTCATTGAGATGAACCTATTCCTCATCCCTAAAAAATGTGAATTCCTAATGACTGAAGGGACCGTGTTAGGTCATACCATTTCTCGCCAAGGATTACAGGTGGATCCTAACAAAATAGCTATCATAAGAAAGGTTCCACCTCCTCAGAAGGTAAGAGATGTTCAAAGTTTCCTAGGCTTAGTGGGATATTATAGAAGATTCATTAAAGATTTCAGTAAGCTAGCCTCACCATTGTTTTGCCTCTTAGGAAAAGATGTTGAGTTTAAATGGACTAACGACTGTCAAAGGGCCCTGAATGAATTGAAGGATAAGTTAGTATCCGCCCCAATTCTGAGAGGCCCAAACTGGGCCCTACCTTTCCACATCCACACTGATGCCTCGAACAAAGCCATAGGGGTAGCCTTAGGACACGTTGAGGAAAAACTTCCATATGCCATATATTTTTTCAGCAAAAACCTGTCCAAGGCAGAAATGAACTATACTGTAACTGAGAAGGAGTTCCTAGCCATGGTCTATTCCCTAAACAAGTTCCGACACTACATCACTCGATATCAAACATTTGTACACATTGATCATGCTACAATTAGATATTTAATGAATAAGCCTGATGTAAATGCTCGTATTATTAGACGGTTACTTTTCCTGCAGCAATTTGATTTGACTATCGTTGACAAACCAGGTAAAGAAAATGTTGTTGTTGACTTCTTGTCTAGATTGGATTTGCCTGTAGGTGAAGAAGGAACAGTGGATGACCAGATGCCAGATGAGCATCTGTTTTCTATCTCAGTACTCTCTCCATGGTTTGCTGATATAGCAAACTACTTGGTCTCAGCACAGTTCCCTCCACATCTATCCTCAAAAGAGAAGAGCAGAATCGTGAGGAAGAGTGCCCCATTCACTTGGATCGGGGGCAACCTGTTCAAACTTAGCCCTGATCAGATCTTAAGGTGATTTGTTAGGGAGGAGGAAGTCTTTGACATCCTCCTATCCTATCACGATGGACCCCGTGGAGGCCATTTTGCAGCAAAGAGAACTGCCTTCAAAATTCTACAGGCAGGCTATTATTGGCCCACTCTTCATCAAGTTGTCAAAAGATACATCAGCCAATGTGACCAATGCCAGAGGATGGGGAAACCAACTCCAAGGGACGAAATGACTCTCCAGCCTCAAGTGACCCTTGAGCCATTTGAGAAGTGGGGCATGGATTCTGTGGGTCCTATCAACCCTCCTTCGAGGCAAAGGTCTTACATCATTGTGTGCACAGACTACCTGACAAAGTGGGTAGAAACCAAGGTAATCAAGGTAGTGATAGAAGAAAAGGTTGCTGAGTTTTTAAGAGAAAACATCTTCTACAAATGTGGCTACCAAAGAGAGCTAGTCACCGATCAACGAAGCTAGTTCACGTCCAACTTAATTGAAGACTTGCTCGCTCATCACAAGATCAAGCATAGGACTTCCACCCCATATCATCCGCAAGAAAATGAGCAGGTGGAAGTCACTAATAGAACATTAGAAGGGATTTTGACTAAGGTGGTGAGCAGCAGTAGAAAGGATTGGGCAGATCGCCTGGTTGAGGCCACTTGGGCCTACAACACCATTTGGAAGACCACAAGCACTTTCACACCTTATGAGCTGGTCTACGGGAAGAGAGCTTTGTTGTCAATCGAGTTCGAATAAAACACATTGAGGATTGTAGCTCAGCTGGACCTAGATCTCATCCATGCTCAACGTGAAAGGTTATTGCAGCTGAATGGGTTAGATGAACACCGAATGTAGGCCCCCCTCCACTCAGAAGTGGTTCAACTTTAGAGGAAGATATGGCATGACCAGCACCTTAATGAAAAACAATTCCAGCTGGGAGATTGGGCGCTACTGTATGATTCCAGACATAAGGATTTCAAAGGGAAGCTAAGTACAAGATGGTTAGGACCATATGCAGTGGAGAAGTGCAATGAAAATGGTTTCGTCCTTATCCAGACCATTGATGAAGAAGCCATCCCCATGCTCGTCAATGGGCATCGACTGAAGATCTACAGGAAACCCCTTTTGAGGCAGGAGTTCATCAAAACTGTGGAAAAATTAGTGTTTATAATAGAGAAGGGTTCTGCCTCTGTTTTGGCCACACCCTGAACATCATCATATCAAATATGTATATATATATATATATATATATATATATATTATATATATATTATATATTATAGAATAAAAACTATCTTTGGTTGAAACCTCTCTGGGCGCCCAAGGCAGATGATAGGGGTGAAAACCTCATTGAGGTGCCCCTTTGTCTCTCTGAAAATAAAGATTTGAATAAAAGACCCTTGGGCAAACCTCATGGTGCCCTATTGTCTCTCTTAAAAAAAAATAAAAAAATAAAAAAAAAAGAGAAAAAGAAAAAGAGAAAAAAGAAAAATAAGAAAGAAATAGAAAAGCAAGTTTAATCCCTAAAAAATTGTTCCAGGTTGCAGGAATACAGTGCAGAAAGGAGGCCTATCAACACAAGGGCAGGGGTCCCTACCAATTTACCAGGCATGCTCACTTACATTCCCTCCATGGAAACTCATTTTTTTCAGGATTCGGACACAATCTGGTCATGGTTCAACCTTCTACAGTAAGCTACAGGACTTTCTATAGGGAGTTCTACATTTCTACAGGAAACATCCTGTAGAGCCTTTGGGCATGCCATAATCGATTATGGAGAGGGATTTGAAGCTTGAAATCTATTGATGAGGCATGCAACCACTCTTTTCTTCCATCCTCCACTTGTTTCATCTCCTTCCACCACCATTGCCACCATCTGGCTGAATATACCTGCATAGTCATACAATAATCCTGTTTTCTCAGATCAAAATTTGTTTTTTTTCAAGTGACAAATAAAGCATGCAGAGGGTCGCACACTTTACCTATTAAGGCTCCATCAGGACCCTTCATCTATGAACGCAACTTTGTTTGTTTCAACATGCACCCCAGGAGGAGAAACGGCTACAGGATGTCCTACAGGAATCCTGTAGCAGTTGATCCAGCTGGAGCACATACCATGGAGACACCAGTAGCTCACATCAAATGAAGCCAGTGCATGTAGCATTCACCACCAGAGGTTCAGGTCTCGAGGTCTTGTATCTAGCTTCAACCAATGAAATAGGAGCTCCAGCACCCGTGCACGAAGCAGCAACAAGCAAATCCAGCATTCCACGTCCCAAAGCCTGCAAAACATGTCCATGGCCACATAGGTAAGTGTCTAACCTTATTCGTCGAATTGCATGAAATATACTCTAAAATTTGCATGATTGTGAAATGGGCGGATTTAGCAAGTTGGTGGCTAGTCAACTGGCCACCCATAGTCAATCGGATGGCCTCGTGGGATCCGAATGAGCTTGGTTCCGCCAAAAAGAGGGGCAGTTGACACGTGGGAAGTGTCCAGTTGGGGAGAATTGACAGTGTGACAGAAATGGTGGTAGTGAATGTAGAAGGAAGGATTCGGCGGTCAGAGACATGCCGAGGAATGATGGCTGTGACGCCGGCCAACGGATCGGCCTGGACAGCTCACCCCCACGCCATGAATTCCACAGCAATTTAAATTTATCGGTTGAATAACTCATGGAACCACTGTCATTCACACTTGGAACCTTTTTTACAACCGAGTATGCGTCCTCCTCCTCTCTAAGTTGTTAGCCCAAGCTTCTCGACCTGTTCCAACGTCCTTCCACAGCTCATACTTGTCCAGAACCACCGTGACATCCTCAAGAAGCCGAAAAAGCTTTCTAGAGGAAGGTGCACTACAGGAAACCTGGCATTATGAAAAAGCTTGGACTATCCACGTCTAGGGTGACAATTCTCAGAGAGGTAGGCCCAAACACACCATTCCCATGCAAAATAGTTCAAAAGGTGGTGAATTCGACGTGCTGGGGTAGAATTTTTTTTTTAAAGCAAGTCTGTCTGTGAATCCAAATAGCAGTTTACTTATGATTGCATGAAATTCTCTTCATTGGTTTGCATCCAAGGTTTTCTCCACGAGTCCTGAGGTAAATTCCTCCTGTAGAGAAGTTGAGACACTGTCAAGGCTAACTGGTGAAAAAAAAAACTGTGAATTTTACATGATTATGTGTATGCTGGAAACATAGCTCTGCACTCTGTTTAGAGAAAACCCGAGTCGTCCTTCTGTACACGGGCAGTCAAGTTTTAAAAACGAGGAAATGATATGAAGTGGCCTGCAAATACCATTTTCAACGTTCTGAGAAGGAAACACACATAGAATTCCCTTCCTGCTCAAAGCGCAAACAAAAACAGAGTATTTTTCACCATGCTGGGAGGGTTTATCAGAAAGGAACCCTCGGACTCCAAGAAATTACGAGAAACTCCTGAGGTGGTAGACTTATTTTCCCATGCAAACTGGATGACATTCTGTGACAAACTTCAAGGTCACGATGATGAAATAACAAAGCAATTCCTAAGGTCCCTGAAGTCGAAATCAAAGACACTAGCCACTATGAACTTCAGAGGATTGACCGTAAAACTCACCCCGCAGCTCATTAGCAGAGTCACTGATCTACCGATGGGGGCACCCTGGGATAAAGAGGAGAGGAAATTGGGCCAAAAGGCTAAAAAGGAGTTCTTCTTACCAGAGGAGAAGTTCTCAGAGGATAAGAATGGGGTCCGGAGAACCAGCCTACAGCCATTTTGGAGCGACGTCAGCTTTTAAATTATGAAATATATTACCTGTGAGGGGCGGTTCAGCATCGTATATGGTTGTCATTTCTGTTTGCTAACTGAACTCAGGCACCAAATGGATTTGCCCACAGAACAAAAGTTGAGCATCCCCTACTTCCTCCTGCAATCCTTGATTGAGTGTTCCACAAAGGTGATGGATGGAGCACTAGACCAGCTGGCGCATCATGGGCTTATCAAGCTCCTAGTAGAGGATGCACTCCATACCTACACTGTCCCTCTCTCCTGGGAAATTTTTCGAAATATGTCTAAGATGATGACAACCGAGTTTTGGCCGAGGAGCTCACTTCCTCCAGCAGTGAGGAGAAGGGGCACATTGAGGTTGAAAAGAAAGCTAAGGGTCAGGAAACCCCTTGCAAACCACCAAAGCAAGGATAGAAGGAGACACGAGAGAAAGGGCAAGCTGCTGAGGCCAAAACAGTGGGTGGTAAAATGACACAAACACCCAGGGAGAAAAGGTTATAGAGCAGGGCAGAAAGGACTGAAAAAGTCCAAGCAAGTGAAGTGACACCTAAGGAAGCCACAACCAAGCTAAAGGAAAAAGCACCCTCAGCCAAGCAGGCCAAAATAGTGCCAACTGGTTCTACAGGAAGCCAGAAGGCCATTTCTACAGGAAGTCCAAAAACTACTTCTACAGGAAGCCAGAAACCAGTCAGTACATGAATTTCTATAGAAAGTCTGAAGAAAGGGCAAGCGAAGGGAGAATCTCCTAAGATTCTAACTAGGGAGGCAGCAGCTATGCTAGCTGCCCTCAGCACCTCTCCAAAGCAGAAAGAAAAACGGAAGAGGGAGCCTTCCATGTATTTTAAGGCGAGAAGTAGCACAAGGATTAAAACTAGTAGACCAAAGGACAAATAGTCCAAAGAACTAATTATAGTTGAAGACACCCCATCCAAACAAAAGACATCTATAACATATGAGCGGGGAAGCCCAAAGACATCCACATGGAAGGAAAGGATGGAGAAATTGAACTTTGAGGCTTCTTTACAGGATGACGAAGCTGCTCTACGGGAAACATTGGCTAGGATGAAAGAGACCGAAAAGACGGAAGAAAAAGAAGCCAACTCATCACAGGAGGAAGAGGAGGCTGATACCATTATGGAACCAAGCCCCCAACGTAGCCTGGTCTCTTATTATAACTTCTTAGAGGCTGGGAAAATCATTCCTCAAAAATTCACAGTGCCACTTTTCCTAGCACTAGAGGATGAACGAGCACGGACCCACACTTGTCTGAAGATCGATAAATCCAAGGGGTTGGTAGATATAGGCCCTCTAGAGGAAAAGCTTAAGGAGACGCAAAGAGAATTAGCAAGGGTATGGCATGTGGAAAACTACCAGCAGGCCAAGCTATGAGAAGAGAATAAGCTGCTTAGACAGCAACTACAGCTACAAGGGCAGAGGAAAGAAGAAGCCGCAGCAGCCAAAGACACCACAAAAGAGCCTCAGGGAAAAGAAGGAATGCAAGATGAACTTGAGGAACTAAACCAGAAACTATAGGAAAGAGAATTGCAAGGAGGCTTAGAGATACAATCTCTAAAATAATAGATATAAGAGAAGGAGGCCCAATTGGCTTGCATGGCTAGTTGGGCAATGGAAGCTCTACAATGTAGGGAGCTGACCAAATCCTATGGCCTATACCTCAGGGATTAGTGGCTGCAATTTCAAATCAACACGTTGGCACAGAGGGGTATCACTCAAATCCAAAACCCCCAACAGTTCATGGATTATGTAACAACAGTTCATCAGAAGACAAGGCCAAGCTATCAGAGTTCTACCTTCATAATTTGGCCCTTCCCAACATGACATCGTGGGACCCCAACATAGTAGTAGGGGACATGCAGCTTGTGGCAATGACCTGATGGCTAAACCATGAAGAAAAGAGAGCGGCAGAGGTCAGAAGTGTCATGGACAGAGAACTATAGGAACTACTACTGATTAGAGCAGAGCCAGGTGACCCCTCAGCATTCATATCTGTCCACCAGCACCTAGCAACCAACTCTTAGGCCCTGTTAGAGTACATGGATCGGCAGGCTCAGGCCATAGCACACTTTGAGGATATGGAGCGACTATTGAGGGACAACTGTGTTCATGCTTGTACCCGTAGGTGGAACACATTGTCCCATAGCCTCAAAATCAGGGAATACCACACTCCAACTAGAACGAGGGAGGCCTTGGCATGAGTGCCTCTCTACAAAAATTCTATGCAGAATCTTCAGGCCAGCTGGATAGGCCTCAAGTTAAGTCCACCTTTGCTTTTGGGGTTGTTAGAAGGAGGCATAGAAGAAGAAGAGCATAAGCAGTGGGAAGAGGTCAAAAGGAAGGCCGGATTCCATGACAGTGAAGAGGATACTACTTCAGAAGCCTGGGATGTGAGGGAGGTGATCAAAGTAATTAAGGATGAGGAGCTGGACTAGTTGGTCAGAGGATGACAAACCCATTTAGCAGGGGGGTGATGATGAGCCCCAAATTGGGTAACTTATTGGGCTCATTTTTCCTAATTATCCTCAATGTTTAATCCTTGTTCAATCCTCCATTTTTCATAGATTATGCATTATTTTTTAGTATGTTTATGTCATTTGTACGAATAAGAGTGGTAACTCTTCCTAGGTGGCTAACACATGCTTATTTCAGGTTTTTTGGATACATGTTGGAGCAAACCAAGCAATCATGGGCT
>APFE030561688.1:0-12992 GCA_000404065.3 Pinus taeda | reverse complement strand
AGTACCACCATAATCTGTCGTCATTTTCGAGCGTACTAGTACTGTTTCATCCATTGTCTCCAAAGCAGCCATGACATTATTTCGGTTTCCATTGGTTTGGAGCCTTGTCACTCTCCCCTACCAGCCAACTGCAATTGTTGTGCTGATTCTACCTTTGCAGCAATGGGTGACTGATCTGTGTGACATGAACCTGAGGATACAATGAGAGTTCAGAGCAATTGTGAGGTGTGGCAAGTGTTTGAGAACGCAGGTTGGGATGTTTATTTCGATAGGCTAAGAGGATCAAATGATGAAATCATGATGGAGTTTGAATTAAACTTGGGAGAAGGAGGCTCTCGGCTTCGTGGGATCAAAATCTTGGTGACAGAGGAAATCATCATGGAAGTCAGTGGGCTTCTGCATGTCTTAGAATGCTAGTTTTTGAGGAGGACAACAATTCCAGACTTCCCCGAGGCCTTCTTGCAAGCTGGAGAAATTATTGTGTAGAAGGGTCAGGGATATGATAGAAATTTGCCACCACATCCATTGAGAGGAGTCATAGAGTTCGTCATAAAATATATGACTTGTGAAGGAAGATAGTCCAACATCTTCAAATACCATCTCCACATACTAGCTCACCTGCAATTTCCATAGGCAGAAGGTTTTTCATTGAATGTGCCGTATTTTCTATTATGGAGCCTTCACTTAATGGTGCATTCGGCTTAGGGGTTGCGACAGTTATTGGTGATCATCACTCGACATGGGTTGGTTCATCTGTTAGTAATGAATGCCATTAGAAGGATCCTGATTCCGTGGGAACGATTTTGGGATTCCATAGAGGAGGAAATAACAGCCATTGTGGCTATTAGGGCATAGTAACTTGAAGCCATGGAGTAAGATGTAGAAGATGACAAGTATATTGACTAGGAGGAGCTAGAAGAGATGGAGATGGAAACTGAAGAATTTTAAGAAGAGACGGCTCCCCAAGAGTGAGCTAAAATTGTGGATTCAATGGAATATACAAAGATTGATACAAAGATATCCACTAGTACTATGGCCAAGGCTGTCCCATAAGAACCAACCCCACTCGTGGAACTAGCAGAGCAAATGGATAACATGATGACTATGGAGGTATAACCATAACAGGCAAGAGTGGGCGAATCGGTTGATATTGCAACTGAGGGTACCCCATAGGGATCTCCTATTGCCATGGAGTTGATGGAGGAGGATAATTTGATTGGAGAAGAGGTCAATACCATTCCGACCATAGAACCCATGGGAGAGGAAGAACAAGGACAATGAAGGCCCAGAGCTGAGGAAACCAGGGGAATCATGGAGGAAATGTTGAGAGAACCAAGGTGTGAGGTTGATGCTGACCCACAAAAATCACCATCGACTTCGGGGCCAAGTGTTGGGGATTTGTTCCAGTTCTCCTTCATTATCTGAAGAGGAGTAAGAGTAACTCTTCCCTGCGGTAGAAAGAGGAAGGATATTTTGCCATTCCTATGGCTTTGAATTTAGCACAAAGGCCACAACTGTGTGGTGAGGATTCTACTCAAGTGACATGCACTTCGAAGCCTAAGAAAAGAGAAGAAATAGAGGTTCCTAAGGCTGGTGAATCGGAAGGACCTCCAATAAACACATTAGCAGGAGAGCATCTTGCCAGGGCATCGCCAATTGCGGAGAGCGTGCATGAAGAAGAAATAGTTGTTGGTGAAGAGGATGGACCAAGCGAAGTAGTCTCGACAATTGAGCCAATGGAGCAGATAGGTGAGAAGGGAGTGAAGCACGAAATAATTGAAGAAAAGAAGGCAGTGGAGGAAGGACCGACAGTCGGCATGACGAAAGCTATCCCGGGGGATTTACCTCCAACTGCCTAAACGGAGGAAATACAGGTCAAGCAAGAATGTGTAGAGCTGTTGGAATAGTGAAGAATCCCGATCAAACAAAGATATCAACCGCAATTTAAGGAAACAATGCAGCTCAAAATGGAAGTCAGGAAATTGAGGAAACAGGTGCACCAAATGTAGAAACGAATAAAGAAATACAAGCAGTGAGCTAAGAAGCCCAAGGCCATAGGAGTCGAAGTAGGAACTCAAGTGGACCAGATGGTCACAACCTCGGCTGCCACCTAAATAGACCCGGTTGAGAGACTGTTTGAAGGTCAGGAGTATGCCTTAACGGCTGAAGTATAGACTTGGAAATCTAATGTGGTCCAGTATAAAAATGACATCAGGAGAACTCAGGAAAGAGCCTCCACAACTATCTTTAGATATGTGGAGTGCATAGATATCATGAGATTAAGGCATGTGAAGTAGCAGCTCAAGATGGAGCAGCTGGAGAAGCAAGTGGCAGAATTAAGCGCCGATAAGGAGTAGATGTTCAAACTGGTGCAAGAGGTGATGGCATGTCATCCCCCTGCTTCCTGTTATTCCCTATTTTTGTATGAGAATTTTCTTTTATTCTACATGGAAAGCATTAAAAACGAGATTAGTTATGTGATAGAACATGGTGTACAATTCCTCCTGATAATGAGGAATTATGATCTACCAACTCAACACTTGATGTGTCAGTTTTACCTACATGGTTATTTACTGCGTTTGGATAGAGATTTCAACCCAATTCCGTATGTAGGGGACATTCATTTAAGAGCCCTCACCTCTTATTTTCTCAATCAGATTGATTAGCAGAAGGCTTTCAACACTTTTGAATCCACTCAAGTTACCAAGCCATTTATAGTAAGAGGAGAGCATGAGAGATCAATCACGATGTTCACTAAGCACAACACCTTTTTTGGAATCCAAGGGAACAAAGGTAGGATGTTGAGGACACAAAGATGGTGCCTTGATCTTTGTGTCAATTAGTTAACTACTTTTCGAAAAGAGGCCCTTGATTGTTGTAAGAAAAGTTGGATGATGTCACTGACAACTGTCTGGAATAGTAAACATTTTGTAGCACCAAATTTTGCACGAGTGCTCACTAGACTACCCAGATACGTGGCATGTGTCCAAACATGTGGGGTCTAGTGAATGGGGATCCGGTTTCAGTTTCGTATTATTTGGTTGCCTACAGAAATTTACACTTCAGCATATGATGTTCCAATAGATTGGTGGAAGGAAGCCCTCCTTTCGGATGGGTTTAAAGTTCCAGGAACAGAGATGGCCTCAGAATATGATCTTTCCCAGCTTCATGAGACCTACAGTCAACAGAATATAGACCCATGGAGGCGGTGGACTGCATAAGGACATGTAGGAGGCTAGTTGGGGGGAGATATTGGGAACCAAATTTGGCTATCTTTCTGTCCATTTTTATCATCCTTTTTACCCTTTTTGTACTTATTTACGCATGTTTCTATGCTAAAATTACGAGGTAAATACCCCTACCTTGTCCAATTGGAATATTTTAATTAATGAAGTAAAGTTACAGAGCCTTATCTATTCACAACATTGAATTGAATGTTTGACCGCAGCGTGGAGAACAGGAACCCTCGAATCAACATTTCACAATAGATCTAGGAATGGCCAGCCCTGAGGAGGCCACACAGTTGGAGTCATGATCCCCCTAGAACTATTCTTGGGCCTTTTTGATATCTTGGTTATCTGGTGTTGGTGTCATCTCAACTAATGTATATTTCATGTATATAAAAGAAGGATTGTTCCATAAATGGGGATTCCCCCATTGCTATTGCAATCACCTGTTACAGATTAAGAAAATACCATATGTTTTGCTATTCTAATCTTTTCTATGGCTAACGCAGCCCTGATCAGAGAGCTAGGCTCACACTTTTGATCAGGTGTTGCAACTTTGTGTGTACATTATTTGATAGTCTATGTTTTCTATTATAGTTCTTTATTTCTTGTAATTGTTTCTAGAGTTTTGTAATTTATTTACTCTTACAATCATGTTTTGAGACTTAGCCGTGAGCCCTTGGTCAGAATGGATTGCGCTTTGCCCCTACATATACCTTGCATGTTTCCTTGAAAGGATATGCACCCAGATTGATAAGTTAATGTTGGAATAGGGTGAATAAATCATTCATACCTGGACACCAATAGAGGTATGCCTAGAGTACGAAAACAATTATGCATAGCTCAGAGAGAACAAAGAATAGGGGAGATATGTCATTCTAAAAGGGATATAGATCATAGGCAGAATAGGTAGAATGGGAGTTACAAATTAGAGAGGGAAGACAAAAATGGCACTGGCTCTGATACCATGTTAGACCAGGAGGTAACTCCTCAAATGTAATTGCATTATTCATTTAGTTTCTTCATTATTATATACAAGAGGCGTTGACTGTTCAGTTCATCTCCTGATGACTCCCCATTTCCTTTATTATTTATGTACACTAATTACAATTGTTCATCAAATCCCTATGAGTAGGTGTCAACATCATTTTTCACCTCTATGAAAAAATTCTTGAACAATTTTTGGACCTTAACTTCGTGAGCCAAGAGTTAAAACGCTTGGTTCATGTCTCCCAAAATGGTGAACCTCCTAATTTCCCTTCTTCCTCAACTCTTGTGGATCATGAGACCCATCAGTTTGTAGAGGAGGAGCAAAACCTCCCATTTTTTCCTTGTCCTCCTATAATTTTGATCTCAAAATGGGTGCCCCCTTGCAATGGTTGCAAAGCTGAGAAATCTACGCAGTATGTTCCCAACTCATCTTCTCATCCATCTCCCATCCCAATGGAGGAAATCCCAAAATGGCTTTGAAAGCCTATGGCAAAGACCCATTCCTCCATTCCACAAAATGACACCATTGTTCATAACCGAAGCCTCAAGTCTAGTCTAGATCTTTGTCATCCTCCATCATCTACAAAGCATGATGCCTTGTACCATGACTCGCTTGATCAATCTGCTTCTGTTGAAAATAATACTAAGAGGGGGGCTGAATCAATATTATCAAGTCAACTATTTTTCAATTCAACCACAGATTTGTATATGTTTCTTTAGTTAGAGAAGCCAACGTATATATGCAACTTTAGTTACAGAAAACAATGTATAACTCACACATTTGTAATTTAATTATCCTTCAGGTGTTAATCTTAAATCAGTGAGTCAGAACCATATAGACATCAATTAGGAATAGAAAAATAGTGCAGATAGTCACACATAAGAAAACAAGATATAAGGTGGAAACCAAATGTGGGTGAAAACCACCTACTGCAATATGTCTCTATCTTCTTTCAATTAGAAACTTCTTTTCACAAAGATTCTATACTGGTGCAGTCCTTTACCAGTACGCAGGCTACAACCCTCTCTCTTGTTCTCTAGCTTCTCCTGGAAGGGAGCTACAACCCTCTTTAGCTCTTGTACTAGCAGTGGTACTCGTACACACGCTGCTACCTGCGGAAGGCTTTAACCTTCTCTTTCTTCCAGGGACCACGTTTCATCAATTTTCAGACTGGATCCATGAAAACAACCATGCTCTCCCTCTGCACCTGTTCCATCAAAACGACTGTGAAAGTGAACCAAGATCTTTTAAGATAATGCCAACAATGCATTATTAGAAAAATATATGCTCCCCCTGAACTTGTGCCATATGGTATTTGTCAGACCCATATCAGACTCTTTTCATCCTGAGTCCTGGCCCACTACTTGTCTTCAAACCAACATATATGCGACTATACCCACATAAACCAGCGTATGTACATTGATCCTTCTCATGAAACTCGCGTAGAACCAATTTTCTCTAAACTAGACAAGATTCAGCAGCAAGATGATGCATCAACTACTCGCAGCTTCTGTCTGAGGTATACAAATATCTCCCTGGGCAGTGGTTTGGTGATTATATCAACAACTTGTTCCTTAGAGGGAACATACTCCAATTTAACCTTTTGTTCAAGCACTTGTTCCCAGAGAAAATGATACTTGATAGGTATGTTCTTAGTCTTTGAATGCATGACAGGATTCTTTGAAATACTGATTGCACTTGTATTATCACAAAATATAGAGATAGGTGGAGTACAAGTAATTCGCATGTCTTGCAATGTTTGCATCATCCAAAGGAGTTGTGTGCAGCAAGATGCAACAACTACATATTTTGTTTCAGCTGTAGATAGAGCAATTGAACTCTGTTTCTTGCTAAACCAAGATACTAATCTAGGCCCCATAAAGAATGCACCACCATTGGTGCTTTTTCTGTCATCCATGCTTCCTGCCCAATCTACATCTGTATATGCATGAAGTGTGAGATTTGTACCTCTAGGATACCATAGGCCATATTTTTGAGTTCCTTGAAGATGCTTGAAAATTCTCTTTACTGCTTGAAGATGAGTTTCTTTTGGGTTTGCCTGAAACCTTCCAACTATTACTAGTGCATGCATAATGTCTGGTCGAGTAACTGTTAGATAGAGTAGACTACCAATCATGGATCTATAGGTTGGTTGATGAACTGTTGCTGATTCATCATTTGCACTGAGACTACATCCTGTTACCATAGGGGTACATACTGGCTTCGAATCCTCCATCCCATATTTCTTCAAGATCTGCTTGAGATACTTGGTATGTGATAGAAAAATGTCGTCTTTGTTTTCTTGGACTTGCAAACCAAGAAAATACGTGAGCTCACCAAGCAGGGACATTTCAAATTCCTTTTGCATCACCAAGGCAAATTTTTGACTCATGTCTTCCTCATTGCTACCAAAAATGATATCATCAACATATACAACAAGTATTAGCAACTTATCATTGTCAATTTTTACATATAGATTGCTATCTGTTGATCCTTTTACAAAACCTTGTTGATGGAGATACTTATCCAAACGATAGTACCAAGCCCTTGGAGCCTGTTTAAGACCATAGAGAGCCTTTTTGAGTCTGCATACAAGTTTTGGATCATTTCCAAGGATAAACCCATCTGGTTGCTCAATGTATACTTGTTCATCCAAGTCTCCATTCAGAAAGGTAGATTTTATGTCCATCTGAAATACTTTGAACTTCTGAAAGCTAGAGAGAGCAAGGAACATTCTTATAGCCTCAAGTCTAGCAACTGGTGCAAAAGTTTCTTCAAAGTCTATGCCTTCTTGTTGCGCATACCCTTTACACACAATTCTAGCCTTGTTTCTCACCACATCTCCATTTTCATTTAGCTTATTTTTGAAAATCCAATTTTTCCCTATGACATTCTTATCTTTTGGTCTACGAACCAACTCCCAAGTGTTATTCTTTTCAATCTGCTTGATTTCTTCGTCCATGGCCTTGACCCAACATTCGTATTTGCATGCCTCTCTTACATTTTGCGGTTCAGTGGGGGGGAGCAATGCTAGATAGCTTGAAGCTTATGAAATGGTTCTTCTTGTTTGTACACCTGCCTCTTTCTGCCCCAAAATTTGAGATTCCAGATGATTCTTTTGAACATATCTGGATGGAGTCTTCTCTTCAATCCTTATCTGTTCTTCTGGTGCCTCATGGGTTTCTTCTTCTTCATGAATTTGATTTGATGTTGACGAATAGTCTTCGTCATCTTCGAATTATTCAGATTTTACCTGTCTAGGAGTGCTTCCTTCTTCATCAACCACTACATCAATGCTTCCAACAATTTTGCCAAGCCTTTTATTGTAACATTTGTAAGATTTGTTGTGGGGAGAGTAGCCAAGTAAGATGCCTTCATCTGCTCTAGGTTCAAACTTGCCAAGATTTTTTTCAATACTTTTAATGTAGCATTTGCTTCCAAAAATTTTGAAATATTTTACCGTGGGAGTCTTACCATACCAAAGTTCATGAGGAGTCTGAGTTTTCTTTATCCGAATATTTTTCTTGTTGAGGATAGTAACTGTGGGAAATGTGGCTTCAGCCCAAAAGGTTGTAGGAGTTCGAGACTCATCAAGCATAGCACGAGCCATTTGTTGAACCATTCTGTTCATCCTTTCCACTACTCCATTTTGTTGAGGAGTCCTTACAGCTGAGAATTCCCTTCTTATTCCATGTTCTTCAAAAAAATCAAAGAATTCATATAAGGTAAATTCCCCTGCTCAATCAGATCTGAGAAATTTGACTCTGCGATCTGATTCATTTTCAACCAAAGCTTTGAATGACTTGAAATTTTCGAAGGCTTCATCTTTATACTTCACAAGTCCTATCCAACACATCCTTGAAAAGTCATCAATGAACAATATGAAGTACTCTTCTCCTCGAGGTGACCTCTTCCTAGTTGGACCACATATATCGGTGTGAACAAGTTCAAGTGGCCTACTGTCTAATCCTTCCTTTTCATGAAAATTAGTTCTGGTTTCCTTACCAAATTGACATGATTTGCATATTGTATTTTCTGGAATTCTGATGTCAGGGAGATCACGAACTGCCTGATATTTGCATGCTTTCCTTATCTGGGAGAAGCTAAGATGCCCCAATCTTCTATGCCATAGCCAATGTTCATCATTCTTGCTTAGATAACATTGATGTTCCCCTTCTATGAATATTTATAAATTATTTGGAGTTCTTGTGCCTTTGATCATTGTTTCTCCTGTGTCAAGCTCACGAACAATACATCCATTTGATCTAAATATTACCTCAGTTCCTTGATCACACATTTGATTAACACTTAATAGATTATTCTTTAAGCCATCAACATACATAATATTTATAGCTTTGACTTTCTTTTTCAACTGAGTAGAACCTTTACCTTTTATGAATTCAGGGGTGTCATTTCCAAATGAGACCTTCTTTTCCCTTTCTAAGGCAATATATGACTGAAGTTTTTCTTTATCACCTGTCATATGTTTTGAGAATCCACTGTCAATGTACCATTGATTTTCCTGTCCTTCTGCATATAAGGCTATCCCACATCTTTTTGGTTGTGGTTCTTTCTTTTTCCATGTTTTGGAACTCAGTGAAGCTAGCTCCTTCTGAGTTGTTTGCCAAAACCTGCTTCTGCATTGAGAGTCTTCATGACCGAAATTGTTACGAGTAGAAAATTCTATTTCATTTTCAAAAGTAGAGAAGTTATTGTAGGTTCTTTCCATGATTCCTGTCATACTCCTTTGTTTATGAGCTTCCCTAGTCATGATGGTCTTATAGGCAACACATTGAGCAACTTTATGACCAAAGTTATGACAAGAAAAACATTGGCCACTGAAGAAATTCCGGCGATTATCAAATCTACCAACCATATTACTGTAGTTTCAATTGACATCCATTCTTGGGCTAGAATGATTTACCTGCAGTCGATTGAAGCTTTTGTGCATCCTTGAAATAGATTGCCCCCAATTTACTTGGTAATTTGCATTATGCTTTTGCTGTCGATTGTCAACTTGTTCACTTCTCCTTGCTGCATCAAGATAACTTTTGGAGGTGGATGGCTTTTGTGCTTGCTTCTGAGCTTGAGATGCTTCTTCAGAATATCTGAGATCTGTCTTGATTAGAGGTGAGCGCTGCACTTTGATAATCTCATCTAAATTTTCAAATCCTTTAGCAAATCTGAGATTAAGGGCTTTTGTTTTCTCAATTTCTCTTCTAAGTCCCACAATTTCCCATTCTAACTCTTCATTCTGTTTATCTTTTTCAGTAAGTTGGAATGTTAAAGTATCTATAATCATATTCTTTTCCTCTAAACACACCTTCAGTTTAGATATTTGTTTAGAAAGTCCTTCTTCATTTATTGTTGGGTTGTGTTATATTCTTTCCACGACTAACCTACATAGTGAACCGGGGGGTTAGAGGGGGGGCGATAGCCCCCCTTGTCTGGGGGGTTTGAGGGGAGGATCTGTTGGTGGATAAATATCAGTGGATCGCGGTAGATACGGGTACTAAACCAACGGGAGTGACCGATGAAGAATGGAAGAAGTTGGATCGGAAGGCAAAGAGCACAATACGATTGTGTGTCTCAGATTCAGTATTGTTGAATGTATCAGGGGAAGATACGGCGAAGGCTTTGTGGGACAAGTTAGGGACTTTGTACCAATCTAAGTCTCTGGTGAATAAACTATTCCTGCGGAAAAAGCTGTATAACCTGAGGATGAAAGATGGAGACTCGGTGACAGAGCATCTAAATGCGTTTAACACTATGGTAAGTCAGTTATCATCTGTTGATATTAAAATTTCAGATGAAGATAAGTGCATCAGTCTGTTGTGTTCTCTACCAGATTCATGGGATAGTCTGGTTATTGCAATAGGTAGCAATGCAACTGCTTTGCAGTTTGATGAAATAGTCTCAGCCTTGCTGATTGAGGAGATGAGACAGAAAAATATGGAAAACTAGAATGGTGATGCCTTGTCTGTACGAGGACGGTCCCAGAACAGAAACAAAAATAAGTCATCGAGTGGGAGATCTAAATCTAGAGGGAGATCTAAATCTCCAGGAAAACCTATAAAGGTTGTGTGCTGGAAATGCGGAAAGGAAGGGCACTTCAGAAGGGATTGTAAATCTAAAGCTCCTGATAAAGGAAAGGGATCTGATGATGCTCCTTCTGCAGAGGCAAAAACCACCTCAGATAAAGGTGGGGATGTGTACCTAGCTTCTTCAAGTACACATGTAGATCATGAGGCATGGTTAATTGACTCAGGTGCATCCTTTCACTTCACTCCCCATAGAGAGTGGTTCTGCGAGTATGAGAAATATGATGGTGGTGATGTCTTATTAGGAGATGATAGGAAGGCTAGAATCATTGGTCGCGGAAAAGTAAAGTTGAAGTTGCCAGGTGGAAGGGTTAGAACCCTTCCGGGTGTTCTGCGTATTCCTGCGTTGGCCAGAAATCTGATTTCTGTAAGCAAGTTGGATGATGCAGGTGTAAAGACAGTGTTCGAGAAGGATACCTGCAAGATGGTTCGAGGAGCACTGGTATTGATGCGGGGAGTTCGGATTGGAACTCTGTACAAGCTGCAAGGTAGCACTGTTGTTGACGGGTGCAATAGTTCTATGGTTCCGAAAAATGGAGCAGAAAATCTAGTGGTCTCTGGAGAGAAGACCATGTTGTGGCATCAAAGGCTTGGACATATTGAGAGAAGGGCCTTCGAATACGTCATGGTAAAGGTATGGTAGAAGGTATGAGTAATAGCTCTCTGGATTTTGATTTCTGTGAAAATTGTGTATATGGGAAGCAGAATCGGGTGAGTTTCCCCCTGGTGGTAAGAGGACGAAACAGATATTAGAGCTTGTGCATAGTGATGTGTTTGGACCTGTGAAAGTTCCATCACTGGGTAAGTTTGTGTACTATGTATCATTTATAGATGACTTCTCAAGGAATGCATGGATATATTTTGTTAAGAAGAAATCTGAAGTCTTTGATAGGTTTAAAGAATTTAAGGCTCTGGCGGAAAATCAGACAGAGAAGAAGATAAAGGTGCTGAGGACAGATAATGGTGGAGAAATTTGCAGCAAGGAATTTGAAGAATTCTGTAAGAAGTGTGGTATAGCACGGTAGAAGACTACTCCATATACACCTCAGCAAAATGGAGTCATAGAAATAATGAACAAGACGTTGATGGAAAGGGCAAGAAGCATGCTCAGTGGTGCCGGGTTAGGAGAGGAATTCTGGGCAGAGGCGATGGATAGTGCATGTTACTTGGTCAACAGGTCACCTTCATCAGCGTTGGAGAATAAGACTCCACAAGAAGTATGGACTGGTAAGAAACTGTCTCTTTCACATCTGAGGGTATTTGGATGTGATGCATATGTACATGTTCCAAAGGAGAACTGAACCAAGTTGGATAGTAAATCTGAAAAGTGCATCTTTATTCGGTATAAGGATGGTTTAAAGGGTTATAAGCTTTGGAACCCAGTAACAAGGAAGGTGTGTACAGTCGAGATGTGGTGTTCAGAGAGGTGAAAGATGTTATTAAACATGAAGTCCAACCAAAGGAACCTGTGAAGATAGAGTTTGAACTAAAGGAGGAAGAATCAGACTCTGTAGCAGAGGAGGAATCAGAAGATGAAGAGCCACAACTCCGGCTGTGAGAAGATCAGTTCGAGAAAGAAGGCAGCCAGAAAGGTATAGTCCATCTGCTTTCTGTTCAAATTTTGCTTTGTCTGTTACTGATGATGATCCAGAACTGTGAAGGAAGCAGTGGATTCAGAGGATGGAAAACTCTGGAAAGAGGCCATGGTTGATGAAATGGCATCTTTGCACAAAAATGAGGCTTGGGATCTGGTGGAGTTGCCCACTGGAAGGAAACCCATTGGCAGCAAATGGGTGTTCAAGAAGAAGACAAATGCAGAAGGGAAGGTGGAGAAATACAAAGCTCGGTTGGTAGCAAAAGGTTATCCCAGGTGCCGGGAATTGATTTTGGTGATATTTTTTCTCCTGTTGCCAAGGTAACTTCTATTAGATTACTTTTATCTGTTGTTGTTGCTTTTGATTTTGAGGTAGAACAGATGGATGTGAAGACAACATTTCTTCACGGGGATTTGGAAGAGGAAATCTACATGAAGCAACCTGAAGGCTTTGCGGTGAAGGGTAAGAAAGAACTAGTATGCAAGTTAAAGAAGTCTCTGAATGGGTTAAAACAGTCACCAAGGATGTGGTATCAGAAATTTGATACATTTATACGGGGACTTGGCTTCACCAGAAGCAAAGCAGATCATTGTGTGTATTTTAAATTAATTGGTGGCCGTGTTATTTATCTGGTTTGTATGTGGATGATATGTTGTTGGTTGGAAATGACAAAGAAATTATCCAGGATTTGAAGACCCAATTGTCCTCCAAATTCGACATGAAAGATCTCAGTGCTGCAAACTATATTTTGCGCATGGAAATTAAAAGAGATCGGGCAAAGAGGAAGCTCTGGTTAAACCAGAGGAAGTATGTCGAGACAATATTCCAGAGGTTTAGTATGCAAGATACTAAACCGGTGAAGGTTCCTATTCCTGTAGGTGTGAGGTTATCTGCTAAACAGTTTCCGAAGACACAAGAAGAGGAAGAGAACATGTCCCGTGTTCCATATGCAAGTGCAGTAGGTAGCTTGATGTATGCCATGGTCTGTACTAGACCAGACATTGCACATGCAGTGGGAGTATTGAGCAGGTTTATGTCAAAACCAGGGAAGGAGCACTGGACAACAGTGAAGCGGGTT
>APFE030561679.1:39168-53076 GCA_000404065.3 Pinus taeda | reverse complement strand
CTCTTAAAGCAAGTCATGAATCTAGCTCTCGGGCAAAACGAGGATAGGGGTCCGTACCAGGCTCAAAGACACCCCTTCAGACACCCCCTCCATGGCCACTCACCTCTCCTAGGATTTGGTCACATTCGGGTTGAGATTGGGCCTTATACAGGAAGTTCTGAGCTTTCTACAGGAAGCTACAGGCTTTTCTATAGGAAGCTACAGGATTTTCTACGGGAAGTCTTGAATTTCTACATGAAGCATCCTGTAGAACTTTTGACGGGCCACATTCAAGTTTGAAGAGGGAATCTGATGGTTGGGATCAGTTTGTTAGACCTGAGGCCACACCTCTATCCAATCCAACACCATGTGGCGCCCTGTTCCATCTCTTGACACCTCTGTCACCCTCCTGGTTGTGTGTTCCTCCACAGTCATTTCATAAACCCTGTTTCCCTCAGGTTGACAGCAAAGAAAAAGAGGAAAATTTCAAGTAAAAAAATCAAGCAACAAAGGCTCGCACACACTACTCGTTCAAGCTCCACCTAGACTCTTCATCAGTGAACGTGCCCTGCTGGTTTAGCCTGCATCCCAGGAGGAGAAGCATCTAAAGGATATCCTACAGGAATCCTGTAGCAGCTGATCCATTTGGAGTACATACTATGGAGCCAATAGCAGCTGAAATCGACACAGGGAACATGCAACAAGCTCCGCTTGGACGTGAACACCTCCTCAACAACTGAAATCAGACGGAGCCTGTGCATGCAGCGTTTACGACCAGAGGATTGGGTCCCGAAGCCGTGCATACATCATCAGCCAATGAAAAAAGGAGTTCCAACGCCTGTGCACGAAGTAGCAGTGAGCAAAGCCATCATTCCATGTCCTGAACCCTGCAAAACACGTCCACGGCCACACAGGTAAGTGTCTAACCTTATTCGTCAAATTGCATAGACTATACTCTGAAAACTACATGTCTGTGAAATGGTGCGGATTGAACAAATTCGGTGGCGAGTTAACTGGCCACCCACAGTCAGTCGAATGGCCTCATGGGATTCGAATGAGCTTGGTTACACCAAAGAGATGGGTAGCCGACACGTGGGAAGTGTCCAGTGGGGAAATCGACGAACTGACAATGGTGGCGGCGGTTAATGGCATAGGGGAAGTAATGGCGGCCATAGACACGCAGGAGAATAATGGTCGTGACATTGGCTAACGGATTGACCAAGACGCCTCACCCACTCGCCAGGAATTGCACCGTAATTCAAAATTGCTCAGCCGAGAACTCACGATGAACTACTGTCATTTACACTTGCAACTGTTTTCAACAAATTACGCATCCTCCACCTTTGCAGTTTGTTAACCCGAGCTCCTTAGTACGTTTCAAAATCCTCTCGTGTTCCAGGCTTGTTCAGAAGTGCCGTGATGTCCTCCAGTACCCGACAAAGCTCTCAACAAGAAGGATCTCTATAGGAAACATGACATAGCCTCCCAAAGCAGAGAAACCTCGACTGCCTGCATCGAAATTTGAGTTTCGAAGAGAGGTAGGCTCGAAAACACCATTCCCATGCATGATATTTCGAAAGGTGGTAAATTAAACTGTCTGGAGTAGGAGAAGTAGAAGCAAGTCTGCCTGTGGGTCAAGAAAAGTAGTTTGCCTGTATGATACACATAATTTTTCAGTTGGTTCTGCATCGAGTTCTCCTCCATGATTCCTGTTAAGAAATTCCTCCTGTAAAAATGATAAACCGCTGTGAGGGCTAACCTATGCATGAAGAATGTGACTTTTATGTGGATTAAATGCATTATGGGGACGAAAATTAAGCTCTGCACTCTGTCTGTGGGAGTCTAATTCCCTGTTGACAGTCGAGTTTAGGGCCAACAACAGTATAACCAGGGAATTGGTGCAAAGTGAAATATAAACACCTGAGGTACACTGTCTTCAAAGTTCAGGGGAAGAAACCATAAACAGAATACCCTTTCTGATTAGAGCACAAGCCAAAACAGAGTACTCTCACCATGCCAGGAGGGTTTATCAGGAAGGAACCCTCGTATTCCAGAAAATTGTGTGAACACCTCGCAATAGTGGACCTCTTCACTCGTGCCAACTGGATGGCATTTTGTGACCAAATTCAGGGACACAATGATGCAATAACGGAAGAATTCTTGCTGTCTCTGCAACCTAAATCAAAGACAATGGCCACTGTGAATTTCAGAGGGCTGAGATTAGAGCTAACCCCTGAATTCATTAGCTGAGTAATTGACTTGCCATCGGGGATGCCCTAGAGCAAAGAGGAAAGAGGACTAGGCCAAAAAGCCAAGAAAGAATTCTTCCTACCAGAGGAATAGTTTGCAGAAGATAAGAATGGGGTAAGGAGGGCCAGTTTACATCCTCTGTGGAGTGAAGCTAGTCTCCAAATTATGAAATACATTACCTGTGAGGGGTGGTTCAGTATTATTTACGGCTATCATTTTCGGCTGCTAAAAGAACTAAGACATGGGTTGGATCTACCCCCAGAGTAGAAGTTAAGCATCCCCTATTTTCTCTTGCAATCATTGATTGAATGTGGCACAAAACTGAAGGAAGGGACACCAGATCAGCTAGCCCATCATGGGCTCATCAAGCTTCTGGTAGAGGATGGCCTCCATACCTACACTGTCCCCCTCTCCTGGGAAATTTTCTGCAATATGTCAAAAGATGATGATATAAGAATTTTGGCCGAGGAACTCACCTCATCTAGTAGTGAAGAAGGGAGACACCTTGAAGCCAAAAAGAAAGCAAAGGGTAAGGGAACCCAGGACAGACCACCATAGAAAGAACATGAAGAGACACAAGAGAAAGGCCAAGCTGCCGAGCCCAAAACTGTGGGTGGAATAAAGGCACAAACACCAAGGGAGAAACGATTTCAAATCAGGGCAGAGAGGACTGAAAAAGTCCAAGAAACTAAGGGCACACCCAAGGCAACCAACAAAAAAATTGAAAGAGAAGACACCCCCAGCCAAGCAAGCCAAAGCACAGAAACCCGTTTCTACAGGAAGCCAAAAAATAGTCAGCACAGGACTTTCTACAGGAAGTATGAAGGCAAAAAAGAAAAAGGAGAAATCGCCCAGAATCTTGGCCAGGGAGGCAACAACAGTGCTGGCTGCCTTAAGCATAGTCCCAGAGAAAAAAGGGAAGAGAAAAAGGGAGCCTTCAATGTATTTTAAGGCAACAAGGAGCACGAGGATAAAGACTGGCAGACCCCAGCAACCGTCAAAAGAACCAATCACAATTGTAGACACCCCAGCTACACAAAAGGAGAGGTCTCCCTCCAAGGCATCCATCACTTATGAATGAGGAAGCCCGAAGACATCCACCTGGAGAGAAAGAATGAAGATGTTAGACACAAAGGCCTCTCTACAGGATGCTGAGACAATTCTACAGGATACTTTGGCTAGGCTAAAGGAGACCGAAGAGTTGGAAGAGAAGGCAGCTACATCATCCCAGGAGGAGGAAAAGACTGAGAAAATTGAGGAACCAAGCCCCCAACCCAACCTGGGCTCTTACTACAACTTGTTGGAGGCAGGAAGGATAATTCCCCAAAAATTTGCAGTGCCGCTCTTCTTTGCACTAGAGGAAGAGAGAGTGAGGACCCACACTTGGATGAAAATAGCCAAGTCCAAGGGTGTGTAAGATATAGGTCCTTTGGAGGAACATCTCAAAGAGGCAAGGAAAGAATTGGCTTGGGTACGGCATATAGAAAGCAGCCAGCGGGCCAAGCTCCAGGAAGAAAATGAGCTGCTCAAATAGTAGCTACGGTCACAGGGACACCTTATGGAGGATAGGCCCCACACCTTGGGCGGACAACAGCAACATGAGGAGCTCACAACAACCAATAAAACAACTGATGAACAATAGAGAAGGGAAGGAATGCAGGCTGAAATTGAGACACTGAATCGACAACTACAGGAAAGAGAATTGCAAGCAGGCCTAGAGATACAGTCTTTGAAACAGTAGGTACAAGAAAAGGAGGCCCAAATGGCCTGCATGGCTAGTTGGGCGATGGAAGCTCTGTAGTGTAGGCAGCCAGCCAAATCCTACGTCCTATACCTCAAGGATCAGTGGTTTTAGTTTCAAATCAACACTTTGGCACAAAGAGGAATCACTCCATTTCAGAACTACTCTCAATTCATGGCTCTATGTGATAGCAGCTCATCCAAAGACAAGGCCAAGCTATCAGAGTTTTACCTGCACAACTTGGCCCTTCCCAACATGAAATCGTGGGACCCTAACACTGTGGTAGGGGATGTGCAACTTATGGCCATGGCATATTAGCTAAATCATGAATAAAAGAGAGCAGCAGAGGTCCAAAACATTATGAACAAAGAGCTACATGAGCCACTATTGATTAGAGTAGAACCGGAGGATCCTTTAGCATTGATATCTGCCCACCAGCACTTGGCCAATGACCCTCAAGCCCTACCAGATTACATGGGAAGACAAGCCCAAGCCATAGCCCATTTTGAGGACATGGAGAGACTGCTGGGGGATAACTGTGTTCATGCTTGCTCCCGAAGGTGGAATTCACTATTCCACAGCCTAAAGATTAGAGAATACCACACCCCCACAAGGATGAGGGAGGCCTTGGCAAGAGTGCCTCTCTACAAACAGTCCATGCAGAATCTTCAGGCCAGCTGGATCAGCCTCAAATTCAGTCCTCCCTTGCTTTTGGGGTTGTTAGAGGGAGTCAGAGAAGAGGAGCAACACAAGCAGTGGGAAGAAGTGGAAATCAAAGCAGGATTTCATGACCGTGCATAAGATATCACTTCAGAGGCCTGGGATGTGAGGGATGTGGTCAAGGCTATCAAGGACGATGAGTTGGACTAGTTGCTCAGACGATGAGCAACCCATTTAGCAGGGGGGTGATGATGAGCCCTGAATTGGGTAACTTATTGGGCTCATTTTGCCTAATTGTCCTTGTTCAATCCTCCATTTTTCATAGATTATGCATTTTTTTTAGTATGTTTATGTTGTTTGAACGAATAAGGGTGGTCACTCTACTAGGGAGGCTAATATGTGGCTATTTCAGGTTTTTTAGACAAGTTTTGGAGCAAAATCAAGCAATCATGGGACAGGTGACAGCCAAGCTTGAGGTGAGGATTCGTAGGGGGGTTGTCTCTGGCATTAAATGACCCTTCCTCGAAATCTCCACCCTCAAACTCCGAGCTCAATAGGCCACTAAAATGAATCTTAAAGGCAGCCAAGCAGCTTTGGAAAGAATGACTGTTTACTGCAGTTGGAACAGCCGAGTCCCTTGAATTTAGGAGGGCTGCTAGGCCCCTTGTAGTGTATAAATAAGAGGGCCTTAGCCTTCGTAGTTTACTTTTGGAATTGTTGTAATTTTGCACTAGAGTGTTGTCATTTTTCCAGCTTGTTTTCTTGTAGCTACTGCTGTATAACTTTCTTGTGATGATTATTTTTGGATAATGAGAAGCAGATCTATTTGGAATCAGCTCTGAGTTTTTTATAGGAGCTTGTAGCTCTTGGGGTTGGGCCCAACCTAAGAGCCAAGGCTTCCTTCATATATTGTTATCTGTTTTCTTTGTGTCTTTGCAAGATAATTTCTGTTTAGTAGATTAACAACTTGCTGATTACATAGGTCATGGTTAATGATCAGATAGGCTTTTTCATGCTCAGATTTAGTTGATAGATTAGTAACAGGGAATATCTCCAGAAAAAGGCCATCAAGAACCTCTGATCTCACCTCTCCCTTAGTGGGATCGTGAGCTGGGACAAAGGTGACATTGCTGCCAACAAAAACGCTGTTTTGCTTTGTCATGCAATTCTTAGTGTTGAAATCCTCATTCGCAGATGCTGATATTAGTAGTGTTTAAATGCTTTAATGGATGATTGCTTCGTTGCATAAGTTATTTCATGCATTTAATTTCGAATAAACTGCTGTTCATTTCCTTTTGCTATTACTTAGGTCAGAATAGAGTAATGTAACTAGGTCATAGGTTTTATAAGAGTTTGTTGGTTCAGTTTGAAAAGCCACTTGCAGAGTACCTGTTACCCCTCCTTACCTGCACATACTCCATCCAACCTACCTGTCTCATCCTTCACTTAGAACCCTTACCTTGCATTTTCCTCATTCACTTACTTGCCATGATTCTCATCTTCATGTGCAACACCGTTTCATCCTTACTTGAACAAATCTAACCATCTGCACCACTCCTCGACTTCGTCCTCCAAGTCCTGAACTCCCCTACACCTCTATTTCACCTCCATACTCATTCCTCCACCTTTTTCCCTCCATCCATGCTCCAAAACCCCATTTCTAAACATCTTGTAGAAAATTACAGACATCTTGTAGAAATTCCAGACATCCTGTAGAACCCCTGCAGACTTCTTGTAGAAGCTCATGAAGGCGGTTTCTTGAAGGCCAAACTCTGTGAAACTCTCAGGAAGGGTGCTAGGGACCCTTTGGGCCCTCTCTGAACCTTCCCAAACTCTTCCAAGCATTTCCTCTCACCAATCCACCTCTGCACAGTAAAAAACAGTTAAAAAAATCGCATGCATAATAATTCTGACAACTTATTCAAAAATACAAAAAGATGGTTCTCTCAGATTTTGCTATAGACATAGCTTAGATATATGCATTTCATCCTCTTAGAAGTCAATGGCATCTCTCCTAGTAGCTTGCATCCTCTTTCTTGCATCAGTAGGGTTAGCTGGTAAGATTAGGGTTTGCTAGGGCTTGCGTTTGATTTCAGCATTTCAGTTTCCTTCTGCAGATAGATTAGCTTCCTTCAAGCTAGCTTCCATCCATCAGTTAATCAACCTCTTCTCAGAGCTAATAGAAGTTGGTTTGAGCCCCTAGCAGACTTGTGCCAGCTGACCAAGTGACAACTACGGCAAGAGCTAGTACTTGTGCATACAACATCGTCGCTTCCAAGTTTGTTACAAACTACCGGGTTGATACAAGTAAAGAAGGGAGTCCCAGGAGTTGCAGCATTGTTGCTGCAATACTGGAGCTCACCACATGCTAGGGTATAAACTGGTAGGAGCTGAAGGGTGTCCATCGTATGCTCTGAGTGTTATATCAGAAGGCTTAAGTTCAAGGGATCCTAATTTCTGCCAAATAGATTTGGACATGATACATGTGGAAGCCCCTTCATCGACGATGCAACAATGGATGTTGATATTTTGCACTGAGATATGGATTTGGAAAGGACGATCAAGGGTATCCGTGGAGTAGCTTTGTCTAAGTCAAAGACCATTAGGCACGAATCAGATGGGTTGATCATGCTTAGAGTAGAAAGTAAGACTTTCCATTGGGTTGGGCATGTTTGTAGGACTTCTAGCACTAACATAGCTGATGGTGATTGTGCTAAGTTGTTGACTATGCTGTAGATATGAGCTACTTTCGATTTTTGTCCTACGCGCCATAAGGGTCTTTTGAGCATTTTAGGCATGGATTCTATAAAAGGCCGAGGGATGGTCAATGACCCTGTATGTATTGTCGTAGCTAAGGTGGACAAATTGGGCTTTGGGGGAGCTTCATAACTTCGATTCCTTGTTTTCAAAAGGATATCTTCCCTTGTTAAGAAAATATCATGATTAGGAGTGTTATGGAGGTTCCCTCTAGATGGATGAGTTCGGGGAGTTTGTTGCTGGGTGTTAATGACTCCCTGTTGGGGGAAGGTGTCCATCATCACTACAACTTGTTGACCACCTTTCCCCTTACTATCTTGTACCCTTTTTAAATCAGGAAGTTGAGGACAATTGTGGGTATAATGATTCTAATCCCCACAGATAGCGCATGCATGATTAGTCCAAAGAATTGTGTTCTTACCTTATTTTTGTGAGTTATTGTTGGTTGTTCCCTGGTTTTGATTCTGGTTGGGATTATCCCTTCCTAGTGCCCATGGGGGTTGTTGCTAATTGCTGCCCCCTACTCGGGTTCTCCCTTTGGCTTACTTTTTAGTTTTTTCTTAGCAAAATTGGAAGGATTAACTGAATTCAGTTGTTCCTTCAATTGTTGTTGTGAAGTGAGAGAAGGTTGCACTAGATTCACTCGTGCATTATTTTCCATTGGTGGGATATTCTATTGTTGTGTTGGGAAAGTGATGCAGGAGCATCCAGCTCAGTAATTTCATTATATTCTAGTTAACTTAGGGGATCTTGTGTTTTCAAGGAAGTTGGATTCCTATGTATCAAATTAATGTAATTATTAATGTTTTGAGTGATTGGAATAGGAATTAATTAGATATTGTGAGGATATTTGTAAATTCTCTCGAATGTAGGAGAACATGAGTGATGATGAGTGATTAGTGAGGATTGAGAGATTTGGAAATCAATTGTAAATCTTAGATTAGAAATTGGTTTCATGGTTTGTGGAACTAGAGAGGATTCTTAAGGATCTGAACCAAAATTGGTTAACAAAACCTTTTGTATAAATGTAATCCTAAAAGGCATAGAGTTAGTCAGTCAGTCAATCAGTTAGTTAGAGTGAGAATTAGAGTTCATAGATTACATAGGACTTCACAGTAAGCCTACGGGTAGGAAAGGAAAGGCCACTGATATAGAAGATCGGGCTGAGAAGGAACTCATTGTGTGAATATTTATTAATATAGAAGTGCAATTTCCGAGTTTGTGTGGTGTGTATTGAGTAATCGAATGATAAATCGTGTGTGAATTAGAAGTAATTATACATAACATTGGTTTGCATGTGTGTAGAACCAGATCAGAAGTGCAGAGAAGAGTGTTACGGGTTTACACAGACAATATTGGAGAAAACCTTTAATGTTACAACAAAGGTATCATTGCAAGGTTTCCTAAAACCTAAGGATTTACAAAGGAAGCGTAAAGGTGCGAAGGACTGAAGTAATGAAGCTGAAGGTCGAGATCAGAAAAATTGAAGACTCAAGGCGAGAATAAATACTCATACAGAGAAGTGAGAAGACTATTACATGGTGAGATGAAGAAGAATGTAGCAGTGAAGCATAGTCGTTGGATTAGTCAGATCAACAAATGCGAGTGAGGGAGATAGATGGCTAGGATTAAGTTGTGAAAAATGAAGTCAAGAAGTGAATGGATCAGATTAAACCACGTGTTAGCAGAATGATGGAGTGGTCTTCATAGGTGGTCAGCAGTATCTCGTGTGCCTAAAAGCTATAAATGGTATTTCTAAATTCTACGTGATTAACCTTAGCGGGCGACACATAGCTCAAGAAAACTACTTTTCTTGCGCACTCTCGACCTGATATCGGTCGTGCAAGAATCTGTGCGAGATTGCACGATAGTCGTTCGATTGGATGGGTCACATCGACGATGGAGATTGTCCAAGCTAGTTGGCGAGTGGACAATGCGATAGCCGTTGGATCGGACGAGACAAATCAACAATGGAGATTTAATACGTTAGAGAAAGCATCGATATAAGTGCAAAGGTTTGTGGAATGGTGGAAAGGTAAGGTTTTAGTATGGGTTATGAAATATTTCTATTATATGGGAATTATAATAGAAATAAGCAGGATTAATGTTTTATGGTAAAGTTTGATAACTTCTACTTAGATATTTAGTTAAAAGACTTAAACTTTGGTTTAAGAGGGTTTCACCATTGATATTGGTGTTCATCTTGGGACGTGACAGAGACATAGTGTGACATGCAATTTTATTTTCATACTGTGGGTATGTGCGACTTATGCTGCATCATTTCGTATCAAAGCAAAACAAGGAAATTCTGTGTGTAAGAATTATTTGAGAAAACTTAGAACAAAGTTATGTTTTGAAGGTGTGTATGCAAGCAATAGGAGATCAGATTTTAAATCCGACAAACAGTAGGCACACAGAGATAAAGTGTAGCAGAATTTGCAAATGAAAAAGAAACAGAGAAAAGTCGATTCAAATTGCAGGTGAATGGTAGAACAAGATCATGCAGAGGTCTTGAAGATAGCAGCATAAGAAGGTGAGAAGATTGCAGCAACCTAGAGCAAGGAGTGCTCAATTGGTTATAGAGGAGAGAACCAGGGAGATGCCAAAAGACTGAGCTCAGAGGAGTGAAGCTTAGTGAGGTTATTCAGATTTAAATAGGAACGCGATAAAATACAGAGATAACCATATATATAAAGATGCAGCGGAAACAATGCTTCATTTCATTAATGGAAAATACCGAAATATGCTTACAACCAGAAATGGAAATAAACCAGCTAGGGCGATGGTAGCTTATCTCTGAGAAGAGATGTGTGGCTACATGCCTCTGAACTATTCCCAACTGTGTTACAATGAGGCTCGAAGGCCTATTTATTGTTGAGAAACAATGGAAAAACCTTCACATTCCAAAACCTAACCCTAGAAGATGAAACACTAAATTGTGGGCCCCGTTTTGGGTAATTGGTACATCAATTTCCCGGGGTCATAACTTTGGCATACGATCTCCGTTTAACGCGTATGATAGCTCGTTAGAAAGATCTATCCGAGAACTACCACTTTGGGAAGGGCAACATCAATCCATGGACCCATGTTGCCCCCAGATTCCAAAAAAACGTCGTTTAGGGCCTCAAAACGGCTCTGGAAGTTCAAGACCCGAAAAAACTGCTAAAAATAGTAAATTGTGCTACAATTACGGAAACTGAAAAATTGAAAGAGACAGTTGCGGGGGTCCAAATGGGATAGGTGGGTGGCCACCAACATCCACCTAGATCAATGAGTGTTTTTAATTTTTTTCTCAGCAATCAGTGACAGGATTTAATCCCATGCTATCTCATCCTACGGTTCTAAAATTTGGTATTGAGGATTATTTTTTCAATCCTTCATCCATTTGTGGTAGATACTGCCTTGAAATCTATTTTTGAAAAAAAAAAGTATTTCCCTTTAACCTTTATTTACATTTGTTCATTTTCTATTTAGGGTGAAATACACACAACATGAATACAAATCTTTTTGAATCTTTTTTATTAGGTTTTTGCATTGAAAGATGAATACTATAAACTTATTATCATTTTGTTACTGGTTAGGGAAAGTATACTCCCTGCAACCTTTAACCATTGGTCTTAATCTCATGGTTATGTTATAGCATTTTTGTTTGTGTCTCAATCATAGTTACGTTAAAATAACATTGCTTTTGCATTTTTTATACCAATAAAATACTTTTAAAGTTTCATCAACTATCCCTTTTAGAATCAATCCAATTTAACATTGCAAGCTATTAATATTATGAAAAATTGAAAACCTTTTATATAAGGTTGATATTTTCAATCTCATCTCTTTGTTGTTTATTGTGGCCTATCCTTGAAATCTAAAAGTTCTTAGATTAATTTTTATCTGGTGCATTGATGTTAGTTTGATTGAATCCCTTTAGAACACTAATTTTTATTTTGTTCATGCTCTTATTGTTTTAGTCATGGAGTAGCTGGAAACTTTTCTCAAAACTTTGAATCATGTCATTGTAAGAACGAAAATTATTGTTGTTTAGGATTCAACTAGTATATAAGTTTGCAAATAATGATGAATTGAATGGTTTCTGCCATAAAGGGATTAGAATGTATCAGGCTTTGTTGTACCAAAATGTGATAGTAGTATGAAATGCAACATTGTTTTTTTGTACAAGTACACACTCAATCTACTTTGGGTTGGATTTGATAATATAGCTCATGTCTTAGATAGATTTATACCCATAAACATAAAAGGACAACCCCAAAGCACCAAAAAATAATTAAAAATAAAATAAAATAAAAAATAAATCTTGTTTTGCAGTGCTGAACTAGGGTTTCTACTAGAAGCAAATTCGATGTTCTGTCTTTGGACAAATATTTTTTTTCTTTTCTATTTGTGACTAAAATATTTAATCCAATTAATTTTTGTGGACCAAAAAAATCTGACATAGGATGAATAATTTTGATAGACTTGTGCCTATCATTTACTTTGATTAAATATCTATCAAATTGGCTACAAAAACGTTTGTGGAAGGTAAAAGGTGTCTATCTTTCAGGTTGGGCTAGACAGACACAAGTGAATTTAGCTTGAGCATGATGTTAAAATGTACATTTTGACAACTTGTAAATGAACAACTGATATTCCTTCGATGTATCTTTGCACCTTTAGGGGCAATTGCTAGTATTATTCATTGTTATTGATTTTGGCATAGGGTTAAAGTTAAGTCCTTCTTCTAACCGCGGTTAAGGGGACTCTTGGTAATGGGCCAACGATAGGTAGGTGGTGGTTGGTCAAGTTGAAGTTCATATTGTCTAATCGATAAGTTTTTATTTTTAGTATTTCATAAAGACATTTTCTTTTGTTATCATACAGTTGAAGGATAGAGAAAGGCTAAGTGCAATGTTTGATTTGATATTAAAGTTTTGTTAGAAAAATTGAGGAGGATAATGTTAATGATTAAAATCCATTAAAATTAATATGGTTTATCTAATTTTAATAAAGTAAGAAATTAATCAAAATCTTTTAATATATTATTTTTATGCTCAAAGAGAAGTGAGAGAAGTTTTCTAGATCACCATAGATTTGTTGCGCCAGATGAACCAGCCAAGCCTCCAACTGCTCCAGCTTGTCGAGAATGTGCATATGTATATGTCAGACCACCACCACTCACTCCTGAAGATGACATTGGAAATATTGGATTTGAGCCAAGTCTGTCATGATCGCCTCATGCTCCTCCCGACGAATTTTCTCATAAGCTTCCAACTGCATTTTCACATACTGGTGTGATTGACCTTTGGTGGCGCAAAAGGGATTGTTCCTCTTCCTCGGTGGTGGCTAGCGTTCACGGTAGGGTCCCCGCAAGCTCTCGATTGCCTTCAAGCTCGACCCCACCTCCTCTCACTTCCAGTATCGGCATTGAGGTTTGGGCTCTGCGACCGACCCCCTTCCACCTCCAACCAAGTGTGAGCTACATCGTGGTGCCATAGGCATGCCGCAACATAAAACCTCTCCAACTCCTTGGTCGCTTTCATCATCGCACCGCAATATGTCCAACAACATCAACACCGAAATACCACCACAACATCCCCACTGCACCACCAAAACACTGCAAAACCACAAGACCACAACACGTCCAACACTAGCAACACCAACACCAATAACACTGCAACACCAGCGACACCGCAACACATCCACGTCAAAAATAAAATCTCCCCCCCAAGCCCGATGACCTTTGCCTCTAGACCCTCTTCTTTCTCTGTATTGGTTGCCCCGCCCTAGTTCGACCTCAGTAAGGAATACCTTCTCAAGCTGAGGTGCCCGAGTGTGCTAGCCCACCCAAGATAGCACACTATTACACCCTTAAACTCATAAGCCACCCAACACCATAGGCCCAAAATAACGAGAGCCAATTGGGGTAAGAAAATCCCCAAATCCCATTCGAATTTCCATGCAGCGCCTCTAGCGCCAACTGGAATGTACTTAGCAATAGACCACAATTCAATCAAGACACCAAAGTAGGGTGGTCGGTGGTATGGGTTATGGAAGATCATGTGATCAAGAAGGTGGCACAAAGAAAGCCAAAGATATATAGGAATAGAGGACTTACGACTCCCTCATGTAGCCAAAAACCAGCTCCGACATCATCCAAGGAGCAACAAGTTGCCTTATCCCTCCTCCAAAATTTATCATCATGGCATCACTCTGAGTCGCATGCTCTGAACTGCCATTGCCAAAGTATCTTAACAATTCCCATCAAATTCTATAGACTGCCGATTTTCGGTGGACCACCATTTAAATGCACATGAGTACGACTAGCTGGGTTTAGATGGACCAATTGTAATGTACCTACCACACATACCTCATGTACGTCATGGGAATGAGAAATTTGTGGGGAGACCAAGTTCAACCTCCGCTATCCTTGATTTTACCACCCCATCAAGATATTTAATTTAAGTATGGGGGATTACGCAGTGCATTATATTAGATATCATTTTCGGGATTCAACTGCGTTAAGTAAGTCA
>APFE030561679.1:27477-37967 GCA_000404065.3 Pinus taeda | reverse complement strand
CAATGAGTGCTAAGTGAACTATTCAAAAATCATGAGAAATTAGTCAATTACGACTACCTCTCATGGAAATGGTCATACATTTGAATGACTTACTTAACGCAGTTGAATCCCAAAATGATATATAATATAATGCACTGCGTAATCCCCCATACTTAAATTCAAAAAGAGTCAAGGGATCTCTACTTGAATGGTTCATGAGGCACAATACTTGCTAAGGTTTTGCAAATGGGGTAGCAAGCTAAGTGGGCTTGATTGTGGGAAAAACTCCACAGTTAAGCGCGCTTGAGCCAGAGGAGTTCTGGGATGGGTGACCTCCTGGTGATGCTACAATACAAATGGTAGATTGTTTAGGTCCCCAAAATTCATACTAGACATGATCTAACCAATCACCTCATCCGTTACCATCATCCTTGCATCCACATACACTCCTACTCCCTCTGTCCATCCATTACAACATCCTCACAGCCCCCGCTAACAACATGATCAAGAAATTCTAAAGGAGATACCAAACATTACCAAGTAGTAATCCATGAGCTCCACAACATCAGTAGCATCAAATCCAAGAGCTCCACAGTGGAATCAGCATCAGATCCAAGAGCTCCACAGCAAAAGTAGCATCAGATCCAAGAGCTCCACAACAGCAACAACAACATCAAATCCTCAGTCACAGACACCTGCAAAAGCTAATAAACCATCAACAGGCAATAGAGGAGGAAGAAGAATGACCATCAGCAACACCTCTGATCTTTGACAACTGCATCATGGCATCAAGACCACAGGTAAGTATCCCACTCACTCATTCATATGCATCATTTGATCAAAAGTTGTAAAGTTTAGGAGGTAGTTGGTTTATAAGTGAAAAAGTGGCAAAAAGGAAATTCTTTAATAAGTCAAAAGAGAATACAAGAGTCCATAGATAAAATATTGTTATGGCAACCATTTGAGAATGCTTGAAGAATTAAGATTTGGGGTAGAAACACCAGTTCACCAAAGACTCAGCATATATATATATACATACATATATTTATTATATATATATATATAATATATATATATATATATATATATATATATTATATATATATATATATATATATATATATATATATATATATATATATAATTGAATAAAAAATAATTATTAATAATAGACTATTAATAATAATAAATATATTAGATAAATAAATTAAATTAATATACATATAAATTAAAAAAGAAATAATTATTAATTAGTTAGTCATTTGTAAGCCGACAATAAAAGAAAACATTGAATATTTTTTCAATCAACTATTAATAGCTCCATAATTTCACACTCTCTCTTCTCAAAATACAAATCTCATTGCCTTGATGATGGACTCACTAAGCTAGTCCGAACGTTGGTTCAATAACTGTTCACAAGTTTTTCCGCAAAAAAAAATAAATTCTACCAACATGTATGGACTCTCTCTTTAACACCATTAAGTCCCACCATGGAAGGGACATAATGAACAATGCTCTAAATTTTGAGAAGATGAGAATTTCCAAAGCTAGAAACCTATCAAATCTCATTTTTCTAAAACAATGTAGAGATGAAAACCTCACTCCAAATTTCGCTAAATGCAACCATCCGCTTAAACGAGGTTGGAACATTTATGTCTTCAATAAACTAAGTAAAACCCTCATCAAACATGAAATCAAATTCACCAGATTTCGATTAATTAAAATATCTTAAAAACCTCTGGGCTTACATCTCCAACTATCATCAAGTCTTCGCTTTGATCTTTGGCAGAACTTAGACGCCTTTACCTTCACCAAAGCTGAAAGGATTCTTGATTACTCTTTTGCAAAGAAAACCAAAAAACTTAAAACCCTAAGAAACACCGACTTCAACAATAACACAGGAAATATTCTCATAAATCATACCACAACTCAATTGCTTCAGAAACACAACTATTCCAACTCGGTGCTAGTCTTGGCCATGCCTAGCCAATCCCAACACCATTCTCCCCCCACAATGCATCCAACCACCAACACTTGCTGCGCTCTCTCCAACAACTCGGTTAAAAATGAGCAGACAAAAAGTAATGAGCACGATTACACTGCTCAACACCAAGCTCCCAGCTCTCTCTCAAATAGTTTGTCCCACAAGCAAGATCCGCAGAAAATAAAGAGTGATTACACGCAGACAAAAAGTAATGACCAAGCTACGCAGAAAATAGATAGTGATCACGACCCTCCTGCTCAAATCCGTGCCACCATCACGCAGATTGAAAGCAATGATCAACACCAAGCTCCTATCACGCAAAAAAAAAAAACAAAAAAAACAAAAAAACAAAAAAAAAACAATCATTGCAGCCCTCCTCAACACCATGCCTCCATCACGCAGCCAGATAACACCTTGACAGCGCAGTTTAAATCCAGCAGCGACAGCTCCACCTTCGCTGTCACCTACACTGATTACCCCCCATCCAAAGTTGAATTAAATAGCTCATCACAGAAAATTAACAAAACACCTTTCGCTGCTGCCACAAACTCGACAAATTCAGTAAACAAAACTGGAAACGCAATTAGACATTCGACTGCAATCAACCTGTCAAAGCTGATATTAGATGACAACCTGAAATCGCTGCTAGAGAAAGGCCTAAATTTCGCTTTATCTCCGGACAAAATTCCTATAAATGATATCATAAGAAACATTGAAGTCATCATCAAAAACACAGATCAAAATGTTGCTGAGGAAATAAGACAGGATGTTGCTAGAATTGTCAGAAATGCCAGACCTCCTCCTAGCAACATCTCCAAAGAAGAATCCAAAGCCTTAAAAAACATCAAGAAAAACAAAGACATCATAATTTTAAAAGAAGACAAAGGAAATGCCACTATTATTATGGATAAGACAGATTATGATAATAAAATGGAAGAACACCTTAACAAGAGTGGTTGCTATAGAATTCTTAACAAGGACCCTAGCAACAAAATCCTTTGCCAAGTTAGTAACAAAATAAAAAACTCCTCTCTTGATTCCACTATTAAGAACAAGTTAATACCCAATAACGCTATCATCCCTAGAATATATGGTGTGCCTAAAATCCACAAATCCGAAATTCCATTGAGACCCATTGTGAACACTATAGGTTCACCTACTTACTGCTTAGCAAAGTACCTTGCTAACAAACTTAGACCTTTATCCGGGAACACTCCCTCTTACTTCAAAGACTCTGCTTCTTTCATAGAATGGATTAAAAACCTAGAGATTAATGACAATGACCTCCTGGTTAGCTTTGATGTTGTGTCCCTCTACACTATGATTCCTGTAGATGAAGCCATAGAGGTATTGAAGAAAATCACACACCATGAAACCGTGGAACTAGTAGGCATTTGCCTTAAATCTTCATACTTCATTTTCAAAGGAAAAATCTATGAGCAAACTCATGGAGTTGCCATGGGATCTCCTTTATCACCATTGAATTGAAAAAGACAACCAACTCCCCTTCCTAGATGTCCTCCTTACCAAGAAAAATGGCAAACTAAGCCACCAGGTCTTCAGGAAACAAACTCACAATAACAAATATCTTCATTCAAATTCCCACCACCATCCGAAGCAGAAATTCGATGTCATCAAAACCCTAGCTACCAGAGCTTCTAGAATCTTTGACCCTAAACATTTAGAAGAAGAACTCAACCACCTCTGCAAGGTCTTTATAAACAATGGCTATCAGAAAAACATTATCCAAAAAATAATTAAAGAATCCTCAACCAATATCCAAAAAAGAAAAACTCTTGAAAACCCTAGAATCTCCTTACCTTATATAAAAGGAACCACAGACAAAATTGCCAGAATTCTCTCCAAGCATAACATCATGGTTGCCTTCACGCCCCCTAACACCATAAGAAACATGCTTGACTCTGCCAAGGACATAATAGACCCAAAAAATCACAGAGTATACTCAGTTACCTGCTCATGTGGAACAGTATATATAGGTGAAACAAGGAGATCCTTTTGCATAAGGTTAAAAGAACACATTAATGATATTACAAGAAACAGGTCGGAAAAATCAGGTCTAGCAGAGCATACATGTTCCTCCTCACACTACATTTGTATGGAACAAGCAAAATTAATTCACAAGGAAGACCATTATTTAAAAAGAAGGGTGAAAGAAGCAATTGAAATCGAAAAATCTTCCAACAACATGAATAGAGACAACGGGCTAAAATTAAGTAACACCTGGAAACCCTTATTAAATAAAATTAAAAAATAGTAAACACAAATATACAATCATTCATTCATTAAAAATAAATAAATAAATAAAATAAAATTTTAACCCTCTTTTAGACAAAATTTAATTAGTCAACATAAATAAACCTTGATTAACCACATTACTAGTATAGTATCTAATACATTGCAAAGAACTTAAATACATAACATTAAAATCTAATAATAATAATAATAATTAATTAACTTAAATACATAACATTAAAATCTAAAAAATAATAGCGAAGCAACTTCGTGAAGAGAACATTCAAAAAGATATAGCCCTTGGACTTCAAACACCAATGGTTTCCTTCTTCACAGGGTCTAAAGAGACAGAATCATCAGGAAAAGACTATGAGAGGCGAGCACCTCTGCGAACAAATGTCCCATGATGAAGCTTCTATCATGGAACAGTAGGGGTATGGGGCACCCCTCCAAAACAGCTGCCCTTCGAGATCTGATCCATTCAGAAAGGCCTGATATTATTTTACTTCAAGAAACTAAACAGAGTCAAAGTGATATGCAGAAAATTGTGGACGCTCAAAAAAATTTCTTAGGGATCAGCAACGACTCTAGAGGAGCTTCAGGAGGAGTTGCGGTCATGTGGAGCAGCCATCTCTGGGACTGTAAGTCATTTTCCCTTAATCAAAATTGGTTAAAGACTAATTTAGTCCAAAAAGATGAGAGTTGTGATATCATTATTTACAACGTTTATATTCCCAATCAGTTTAGAGAAAAGGAACAATGTTGGGAAGAATTGAAAGAAGACATTAATAAGGAACAGAATCCAAATGTTATCCTAGCAGGGGACCTAAACTTAGTCCTCCATGCTAATGAAAAAAGAGGAGGCAGCTTTTCCCACGATCCCTGCAGAAATCAGCTTGAGGGAATAATGTCTGATCATGAGCTGATGGACATCATTCCTAAAAACCGAAAATTTACTTGGAATAACAGGAGGTTGGGGCCAGGTAATATAATGGAACGTCTAGACAGAATTCTAGTTAATATCTCCTTGTTGTCCTCCTTTGCCGCTGCCCACTCCAAAGTCCTCAGCTCTTCAGTCTCGGACCATTTCCCAATCATGCTAACGTTGGACTCCCATGTTCAATTAGGACCAATTCCATTCAGGTACAATCCTCTCTAGAGAAATAACGCTGTGGTAGTAGACATAATAGAAGGAACTTGGAAGCAGCACATCAAAGGCTCCCCTAGCTTCATCTGGGAAATGAAAATCAAAAACACAAGGAAAGCTCTAAAAGACTGGGCCAAAATCAGTTATAAAGAGCCTGAAAAAATAAAAAAAAATTTACAGCAAGAATTGGATAAGATTCAAATCCAAATAGAGCAACAAGGGCTTACACCTCAGTTGAAAAAAGAGGAATGGGAAACACAAGGACAGCTAATGCGCACTAAGAGAGAGGAGGAAATCAAATGGAGAATTAAGTCAAGACAATTGTGGCTAAAAGAAGGAGATAAAAACACGGCATATTTTCACAAGCAGGCAACAGTCAGAAAGATAAGGAACAACGTAACTTCAATAACAGATTGCAATGGTAGCCAGCATAATGATCAAGAAGCTATTAAAAGAGCAGCCTCTCTTCACTTCAAAAAATTACTCTCAGAAAATCATGAAGAGTCCAATTACTCAGAACTACTACAGCATATCCCAAAAGGAATTTCGTAAGAGATGAATGACAGTCTTAACCAGGAAATCACGGAGGAAGAAATCAAAAAAGCCATTTGGACCCTACAGCTGGACAAGTCTCCAGGTCCATATGGTTTCCCAATTAATTTCTATAGAGATTTCTGGTATCTAATCAAAAAAGATCTTGTTAAGATGATGAGGGGAATTCAAAGAAAAAAGAAAATGGGGGGCTTCACAAACTCCACTTTTCTTGCACTTATCCCCAAGGAAACCCGGCCTACCACCTTCTCCAGGTTTCGCCCCATATCTCTTTGCAATACTTAGTATAAAATCTTTGCAAAAATCATAGCTTCCAGGCTCCAGCCCTTCCTTCCTTCTCTCATCTCTGAAAATCAAGGAGGTTTCCTCTCCAATAGACAAATCCACGATTCAATAATCCTCGTTCAAGAAGCCATCCATTCGAGTATATCCAGACAAGAGAAAGGATTTGTCCTCAAGCTCGACTTAGCCAATGCCTTTGACCGAGTAAGACATTCCTTCTTATTCGCGGTCCTGAGGAAAATTGGATTTAGCTCATCCTTCATCAGCACCATTGCCGCATGTATTTCTGACCCGTGGATTTCTCCTTTGATCAATGGGCGCACTTGTGATGCCTTCCAATCGTCCAGAGGGTTAAGGCAAGGATGCCCTCTCTCCCCTTATCTCTTTATCTTGATGGCTGATTCTATTAGCAGAGCGCTTGACTACAACAGAAGAGTTGGTCTCATCTCAGGCATCAAATATGGGAATGGAGTCAAGAACATCAATCACTCCCAATTCGCTGATGATACCCTTCTGATAGGGGGTGCTTCCACTACTATCGCAAAACAATTCAAAGCCCTCCTTGACAAATTTATGGAGTTCTCAGGGGGAGAGATCAATTATCAGAAAAGTTGCATCTATAGTTGGAATATCTCCACTCAAACTGCTCATAGTATAGCCAATATCTTTGGAGTTGCTCACAAAATTAATTGGGACCACTTCACCTATCTTGGAATGCCGGTGAGTATGGGGTCTCTAAAGGCTAACACTTGGAATGAAATCCTAGATAAAGTCAAGAGGAAGATTCAACAATGGGGAACTCAATGGCTCAACCCCGCAGGCAGAATAATTCTCTTGAAATCAGGTATTTCTTCTCTCCCTCTATATAGGTTCACTCTTTACCAAGCCCCAACATCTTTTCATTACAAGCTGGAAACCGCCATCAGGAATTTTTTATGGCAAGGAGGCAAAAAAGAGAAAAATAGGTTCAATCTGGTTAGCTGGAAAAGTGTAATTCAATCCCAGGACAGAGGAGGATTGGGAATAAGATCTCCCAAAATCCTAAATCTGGCCTTTGGAATCAAAATTGCTTGGAGGCTGATCACTGAGCCCAACGCTTGGTGGAAACAGGTCCTTGAATGTAAATACCTTAGCAGCAAAAGCCAAAATCTTCTGGAAACTGATATTCCTATAAGAGAGGCTACTAAAATTTGGCAGCTCTGTAAGAAAGCCATTCCCCATCTAAGTCACAACACTTCGAAGGTTCCAAGAGGAGGAGACTCTATTGATTTTGCCACAAACAAAATAATGGGACTCCCTCCCTTAAACTCAATTGATGAAGCAATTCCCATCATCCATCATCTCAATTGCAAAGGTATCCAGAAGCTTAATCAAATTTCGAAGTGGGATGATAACACTGGTGCATGGATCGGATGGGATTTTCCACCCATTCCTCCTGTTCTTGAACCAAGCCTCAAAATTCTTCAAAATAACCTTCAGAACCGAGCTCCCATTAGAAAAGGAGCAGCAGACGGGTTCAGATGGGATCCCACGGGCTCCAACTATTCTATCAAATCGGGATATCAGTATATCTGCAATGACATTCATCAGACCCCTACTTGGAATCACTGGCGGATAATATGGAATTCGGAGGCCATTCCCAAAGTCAAATTCTTCAATTGGCTGCTGCTAAAAGGAAAAGTGCTCACGGCTGAAAATTTAAAAAAGAGAGGAATTAATGGCCCCTCAAGATGCCCCAACTGCTGTTCAGCTGAGGAAACTATTCAACACTTGTTTCTGGACTGCCCCTTTGCCAAACAATGTTGGATCAGCCTGTCCTCCTTAGGCAACATAAACTGGCAACCTCATCAAAGCATTCCTGAAACAATCCATGCATGGAGGAGAAACAACCCCTGGAGAAAGAATGGAAGCAAGATAGTAAAAAGGATTTGGGCCATAATTCCTCTTAACCTCCTCTGGAAAATATGGCTCACAAGAAATAAGAAGATCTTTCAGAACAAGGATAGCAATGTAAGGATGACTTGCAACAAAGCTCACACATTGGCACAAGAGACAATAGCAGCAAATTACAAAGAGAGAATTCAAGCAGCAGACTATACTGTAGAGGAAAGATCAGTTCTCAGACATATTCTAGATAGACCAGGACAGCCTCAAGAAGCCCAGAAATCCAACAATCAGAAACAAATCAAAGTGAAGGAATGGGAGATCTGACTCTCAGAAAGTGAATTCAATATGTGGATACAAAAGAGTCACTATCCAACTCTTCACTTTGACGGAGCTTCCAAATCCAATCCTGGACAAGCAGGCGCGGGAGGAGTGATCACTAATGAACATGGCGAGGAAATCTGCAACTATGAATGGAGCTTGGGAAGGAAATCCAATAATCTAGCTGAAGCTCTAGCCCTTTATCAAGGCTTAGTTTAATTAAAAAATTTGGGAATCAGGAAAGCTCTTGTGTTTGGAGATTCCTCAATAATTATCAGGCTCATGAACTATAATCTCTGCTCTCCCAACAGAAGCCTTCAGCAACATATTGACCGAATCAAAATGCTCCTTGACAGTTTTGAAGATGTTAAATTCTACCATCTCCTGCGCAATCTTAACTCGCAAGCTGATAAGCACGCCAATAAGGCAGTTGGAAAACAGGAAGGTCTCTTAACGTGTAAGGAAAGAGAGGAATTCCACCCTCTTCCATGAACCGAAAAAATCAATTTTATGCCCTGCTTCGCACACTCTCCATCTGCGCGGTGGGCGTACTCTTCTCAGCAGAAGGAAATCTGCCAAATATCAGACAGCCTCCAATCCGTTGTATCAGCTCCTCGAAGAAGGTAATTTATGGTCTCTCAGTCAAAGTTAATCATACGACAGCCGGCATCAGGTCTGGTTGTGCAGAGTTTTTCGATCTTCTGAGGGATCTGGATCAGGACCTTATGAATCTCGTGATCCCAAGCCTGTTTGGGGCATTCCTCCCCTACCCAAGCTGCACTATAAATACCACCATCATCGCTCAGCATGAAACAGAGTATACTCCTCGCCTGGATGATAGCAGTCTTAGCCACCGCAGCAACAACAGAAGGAACGAAGCTCTTTGGTATCGCTTCCCATCTTCAACTTATATCTTGTTGTTTTATCTCACATTGTTTGCTGTTCAGGTGAACCTCAGGTACAATAGGGCTGTCGATGTGAGCTTCTGCTCACTCGTGGCAAGTTTCGTCCTGCTCCCGGTAATCTCTCTTCCCTGGTCACCCTCTGATCGCTCAACCCTACTCGATTTCCCTACCCCCTCGCTTCCCTACCCTCATTCTTTCCTCCTTCAGCAATCAGCTCTCTCTTATTCTTGGCAGCACCCGACTCGCTTTATCCTCGCCATTTTCTCGACTCCATCTGGTGTTGAGCATCTCTTCTCCCCCATCTCCCACAGCGCCCTTGATTCCTCCTTATTTTTTGATCCCTCATTACCTTATCTACTCTCAACGTCTATTAAGGAAACGCCTTCACTCTCCTTTAATTCTCTCACAGCAGAATCTCTGACTGCGGATTTTCACCTCTGTTTTGGGAACGCTCATACCCTCTGTCAGACCTCACCTACTCTGCGTACTCCCATTCACTGCTGCATAACATTCACCAACTCCTACATCTGCAAAATCCTCACCTCTATGGCGCGCAGCGAAGATTGCTTCCACTGCGCTGACCTGCAAGCGGAGATGGACGAAATTAGAGCTCAGTAGTCCTTACTTGACAGAAAGCAGACCTTGCTGGAAGATAGACTTGAAGAGCATGATAGACAGCTAAAAGAACAAGGCCGGAGGCTCTTCGAGCAGGACAGAATCAACACAGAAAAATACAAAGCTGAAATTCAGCTCTTTATGCATAAGGCGGCCTCTCTGGAAGAACATTTCAGACTTCTTACAAATCGTTGTGGACACGCAGAGGAATCAATCTCCATTCTGCGTTACATGATGGAAAAATTCAACAAAGGGGCAGCCTCAAGTTCCTCCAGCGTCAAGCAAGAAGGCAAGGAGGAGAACCCAGAAGAATCAACGGCTCGCCAGATTCAGCACATTATGATTGACTAAATGTATTTCAAATGTATCTTTTTGTCATCATCCTTTGTTCGAATTTACAGTAGTTTTGTGTTTAGAAGTAGCAACCAAAGCAAGCTAAGAAACAAAGGGGCCGCCTCTTTTTGTAAACCCCTTGTTTTTCTTTCATCTTGCATAACTTATGTATTAGTGGACTTGAAATCCACCTTTTTTTCAATATAATGCATAGCAACCGACTTCTTTAAAAAAA
>APFE030561679.1:5719-23359 GCA_000404065.3 Pinus taeda | reverse complement strand
ATAAAATTGTTATTGTATTTCATTAATATTAATTTACTAATTTATTACTATATCATATTAATTTTAATACAATAATTTATTAATACATTTCCATAATAAATTAATAGATTATTATCTTGATATTAGGGTATTAATCCATTAATTCATTAAAGACACTTCATTAATATAATATATATTATATTACATTATATAAATATTAATATATTAATATTATAGTGCTATGTTAGTAACATAGTAATATTATCTATAATATTAATTAACTATTAACAATATACTAATATATTAATAGATTATTTAATTGTTTATACATTAAGTTATATAATGTATTACTAATATTAGATTAATTCCTTAAACATTAATCTTTTAATCTTTCCCAGTTAATATTTATTTAATTTTCTTAGACAAATACATTATTATATAACTAATTTTTATTATTATATATAATAAAATTTAAATAATTAATTATTATATAAGACTTATTAATATACTAATAAAATTAATATACATATAAATTAATAAAGAAATAATTATTAATTAGTTAGTCATTTGTAAGCCGACAATAAAAGAAAACATTGAATATTTTTTCAATCAACTATTAATAGCTCCATAATTTCATGCTCTCCTCAAAATACAAATCTCATTGCCCTGATGATGGACTCACTAAGCTAGTTCGAAACGCTGGTTCAATAACTGTTCACAAGTTTTTCCACAAACAAAAATAAATTCTACCAACCTGTATGGACTCTCTCTTTAACAGAACACAAGGAGGATGATGTTGAAATAGAACACAAGGAGGATGATGCTGAAACAGAGGAGGAAACTGATGGAGATGAGAAAGAACAACAAGAGGAAGAAGATAAGAAAAACAGAGAGGACAGCTGCAGGAAAAGGAAAACTAGCTAGCATGAATGGCCAGCCTCTTCTTGGAGGCCATCCAGTGTAGGATGCCAGCTAAATCCTGTAATCCTTACCTCGGAGAACACTGGTTGCAATTTCATATTAAAACACTAGCACGAAGGAGCACCATGCCTTTCAGGACTGCAGACAGTTTATTGATCTTTGTGATCAGAGTGCACTAGAAGATAGGGCCAAAATGGCTGAGTTTTACTAGCACAACATGGCCCTCACAGACATGAATATTTGGGATCCTAATGCAGAGCTAGGAGATCTAAAATTAATGGATTTGGCATCATGGATGAACCATGAGGATTCAAGGGCTACAAAGATGAAAAGAATATTGGCCAGAGAGAAAAATGAACCTCTTTTCATCAGAGCTGAACAATCAAATCCCATGGCCCTAATCAGCACCATAATCTAATTGCAAATAATCCTCAGCTAGCACTTAGATAGCTTGTTTCCCAAGAGCAAGAAATTTCACATTTTGAGGATATGTTTAGGTTGCTAAGAGATGATAATATACATGCCTTCTAAAGGAGATGGAACACTGCCACACAACTTGAAGATCAGAGAATATCACTCCCCTCAAAGGTTGAGAAAAGCACACAACATGACACCTATGTATAAGCAATCAATGCAAAGGTTGAAGGTCAACTGGATAGGCCTAAAACTCAGTCCACCACTACTCCTAGGGATGCTAGAAAGGAGAAAAGAAGAAGAGGAAAAGAGGCATTGGGAGGAAGTAGAAAGGAAAGCAAGCTTCTATGAACAAAAAGAAGAGACCACAACAGAAGCAAGGGATGTCAGAGAGACTACCAGAGCCATGAAGGACATGGACATTGATTAAGTTGCTCAAAGGATGAGAAACACTTTCAGTAGGGGGTAATGATGAGCCTCATCATTGAGTAATTATATGGGTCTTTATTGGCCTTAATTCACCTCCTAGCTTAGTTAAACCAACTATTCTCACAACTTATTGCATACTTTTGATTATATTTTGTTTATGAAATGAGTTAGAGTTAGATATTTGGCTTTGTGGTCTAATGTGCATGTAATACAAGAATAAATGATAAAAGCAAGGGAAAATGCAGGTATAAAGGATAAAAGCAAAGAACTATGGCAAAGACCTTGGTAAAAACTCGAATGGGACAAGGGAAAGTAATTATAGGAGGTCAATCCTCCTCATTTACTACCCCTCCATTCGAATATTCCTCCATCAGATCGGAGTGCAAACAACCATCACTTTGAGGACTAGAAGACAGCCAAGCAAAGGAAAAGGATAGAAAACCATTTTTTCTTAGGTTGGAGGCCAAGCCTCCCTAGTGGGAAGTAAGTCGTTAGAGACTTCAGATGTATAAATAGAGAGGCTTAAGACCTCAGTAGGATTCAAACTTCATTTGTAAAACTTTGTTGTATTTCTGAGCTGCAAAGACTTGTGACAGTTTGCTCTGTAATCCATGATTTTTATAATAAGAATGATTTCTATTTAAGCCATCTCTGAGTTAACTCTGAGGGCTGAAGCTCTTGGGTTAGGGCCCGGCCCAAGCAGCCACAGATCCTCTTTACTATACATGTATGTTAGCATAGAGTTCTGTTCTGTTTATTTTCTTAAGTAATTTCATGGTTTCATGTTCATTTGCTTAATCAGTCTTATGGTTTTCACTATATATTTGCTTAAGTAGTTGCACTTTCATTACAACAATATAGCGTAGATCGTGCATGGTTTTCCTGTTCATATGCTTTAGTAGCTGCATTTGTTGTAGTTTACTTTCATTTATGCCTTCTTTCAGTTCACAAGTTAGTTAGAGGAAAAAGATCACTATCAGGTTGTGCGCAGGTGTCTCGACCTCATCTCCTCCCTCTGGGACCATGACTTGAGGAAGGGACCCTTCAGCAGCCCCAAAAACACAGGTCTCTGGTTCTCGCATGGGCTATGGAGTTCGTTGTTTAATGCAGTTTTTTGTTCACTCGCACTGGTTTTCTCTGTCATTTTCATTTGAAACCGCCTCATTCCTCATACATCGCTTCCTCGTCGTCCTATCACTAACAAACCTCCACAATCACCATCTGATTCACTATTTTCTCCAACTGCTGCCTCACGTGGAGTCTTCTACTCACTTTATGAGCTTCAATCTCCACCGTCGATCGGTCCCTTGATCTGACAGCTAGCGCATCACCCGATCACTTTATGCACTTTAAGTCCCCATTGTCGATCTGCCTTGCCTGATCTGACGGTTGGGCTTCACCCGATCACCAATTATCTTGGCTGATCTCCACCATTGATCAGCCATGCCTCATCTGATGGCCATCGCGCAATATCACGTGGATTAGTGCACGAACATTATCTGCCCGAGAGCACGTGAGAAAAGTGGTTTTCTCATGCTACGTGTCGCATAGTAAGTCTAATCGCGTGAAATTTCGAAATACTACTTATAGCCTGAAGGGCATGCGAGAAACTACTTACCGCCTAACTCACTCCCTCATTTCCACATTTTTCTTTTCCCCGCAATATGATCTCCATCATCCATCTCTTGACTTCACCCACGTGATAAGATCTCAGTCGTTCATCACTCCTGTTAACCTCGTTCGTCCATCCACTCTCCTAATCCCTCACGACACGATCTCCACTATTCATCTTGTTAGTTAACCCTGTTCGCCCATCTATCTACGTAACCTCCTGCGATCCAATCTCGTCGTTCATTTGCCTTTCACCCAACTGATCCAACGGTTCTTATGCACTGTTGCTCCCTCACTTCCTCCTTTCACTAATTTCATCCTTCGAATTCTCTTCTGCTTGAAAACCGAGTTAGTTTAGTTCTTTTCTTAAACCTTAGTCTAGTTTTGATGCTCTTTACTTCTACAACTTAGATAATTAGCATTTGATTAGTGTTATTTTAGCAATTCTCCTTAGCATAGTTGTTTGATTGGTTAGTTAGGTTATGGTATGGTTTAAGCATTTCATGTTGTTTTCTTCATAACTGTAGTAGAGTAGCTCTCTCTTAGAATAGGTTTGCTCTCCTTCCATCAAAGAATTAAGCTTCTTCTGACCCTATAGAAGTCTGGCTTGGAACCCTTGGGGTCTCTTGCCAAATGAGTAGTGACAACAAGAAATATCTTCACTTTTACTTGTGCATATAGCATTGTCACCTCTAAGTTTGTACGAACCCCAGGTTGATTAGTAAAGCTGGTAGCCCTGGGATTTGCAACATTATTGTTGCAATACCTAGGCTCATCAGTTGAACATAAATTAATTAACATAGATTTATATACAATATTAAAATAATTTGTTTAACATTTTCTTTGAAGTCGAACATAAATTAATTAGCATAGATTTTCAAGTAGTTTATTTAAATCCAGCCAAGGCATTTGGCAGAAAGACGAGCGAGCGCGACCTCACTGAGAAGATGATGGATAAGTTTAAACTGGAAAAGAGGTCACACGGGTACTCGATTACCTTAATTACTGACCCCGCGATCAAGGTTTCCACACATATTTTGGCTGGAAAGGTAATGAGAAAGTGTTGTGCAGATGAGGTGTTGACACCAGTAGTTTCTTTGGCAACATAGTGGACGGAGGACATGCAGTTCAACTGGGCGCGCTACCTATGTAATGAGTTCCTCGCAAACTTCAGAGAGGCACAGGACAAGAGTAAGACATTCCGCTATTCGTGGTTTTTGCTCTCAATTGTGCTCGTTGCATGGGATTTGCTGGAAGACAACCAGTTTCCTCCAGTGGAGAAGGATTTGACGAAAGCTACAAAATTTTCATCTCTCTGGGCCATAAAAGATGTTACGCGGGTCACAAAGAGCAAAGTCTTTTGGGTACTGATGGAGGAGAGAATTCATACGACCATTAACCAGAAGTCGCGGTTGTCACCAACCGTGTTTGAAAAAATTTCAGGGTACATGGAGTTCAAAGTAGACTTCCACCATGTATACATCCGGGCGCGAAAGGATCCAGAGCAAAAGTGGTTCGACCTACCCTACCTTGCTACAAATGATGTTATTTAAGAGGTCATCAAGTGCTGGCCAGCAGATTGAAATTCTCCTTTCGATCTGGCCATAGGGACTAGCAAGTCTGTGGAGAAGAAGAAGAAGGACGCGTTCAAACAAAATGTTTAGCAGTTGGATGAGAAAAGAAGGAAAGAAGTTGAGGAGAAGACCCAGGTAGAACCGAAGCGCACCACGAAGAAACAAGCAGAGCAAGAAGAGTGCGGCTCTGACTGGAGTGATAAGTATCCTTCGCCTCAAACGAAGGAGGAAGAACAATCAGATCACGGTGACAGTGGGAAGGATGAGAAGAGTACTCCCTTCCGAGTAAAGCGGTACAGGGAGCAAGAAAAGGAAAGACCATGGAAGAAGACAAAATCCACCAAGCCATCACTTGATCCGATTACTTTGATGAATGGTGACCTGAATGAAATTGGAGACAAGGTGCGGGATACTACCACAGAACTATTGCAGCAGTTTGAGTAGCAACAAAAGAAGGAACTGAGCACCATCCAGAAGATCTATGTGAGCTGCAAATCTAGACAACTAGAATCTAGGCAGGTGCATGACAGAGCAGTGCTACATCAACAAGTTTGGCATCGGGGACCACTCAAGCAGCAGAGATGGTTTGGTCATTAGATCTCTGGGCAATCACGCAGCTTGATGGAGCTTTGGGTTTGGAGGCGGCTACTGAAAAGTCTATTGTCATATCTTTGAAGAATATTGGCCTCAACCTAGCCACACTCCCTAACGAGTTTCTTCACACACTGCAAGCAGGTGTGATAGCAGAGGTTAAGGTCTGGGAGCAGCGCACACTAAGCTTGATCAACGAGTACAGATTCAACAATGAACAAATGTTCGCTGAGAAGTCCACAGCGTTGGAGGCACAAAAGAAATTTCAAGCACAGAATGCCCAGCTTACAGCTTGGTGGCTGAGGAATGCAAAACAGTACCTGAACTACATATCCCAGAGGAAGCGTCGTTCAGGGCGAAGATTAGGAAGCTGGCTGCAGGTGTGTGCGACGCCAAGACAAAAGTGGCCAAGCTTTAGTTTGAACTAAACCTAAAGATAACAAAGTTGGAGTTGAGGTCACAACCTTCAACTCCGCTAGAGGTAAGAGAACAGCACGAAGTGCTGTGAAGGATGGAATCGCAACAGTGGACGCCACGGTGGTGGATTGCACCGCGCTCTTTGAGAAATCCATGGAGGGAGTCAAGGCTCTGCAGCAAGATCCTAACCTGCAGAGGTTTAACACAGAAGCTTGTCAATTGGAGCAACAGTACGATGAAGTGAGAGCGACGACGCGCACAGTCGCTACAGCACAACAATTGGCCAAGCTACAGGTGGCGAAGCAGCTGCTTGAACAGGTGGAAGTAGCGTAGAAGAAAGAGTCGGTTCTCAAGGCCAAATTGGGGCCTTTGCTGGATGAGGCCTACGTTATCTCTGCCAACATTCAGGAGAAGTTGGCAAGCCTACAGAGCACGTAGTAGAAAATCAAGGAAGACAGTGCATGACCTACAGCAGAGCAGCTCATGGATCATATCAAATAGGCAGCCATGCAGAGCGCGATTGAGGCAGCAGTGGCACAAGTAGAGTTAGGAGGTATCCACAGTAATATCTTTGTACCAGTAGAGTGACTCGAGGGCAAGTCACGATCTTTGTGTTAGGGGTCTGTTGGGACAAGGTCCCCTAGGGTCAATTTTGGGGCAAAAGCCTACGTTTTGGGGAAAAAAGCCCAGGTTTTGTTGTATAAAATGTAAAATCTCCGCAAGTTGTAGTTGCAGAGCCCGTAGATAGTAAAGTGTGAAAAAGGGTTAAACGCATCTTTTATGTAAGTTGCGTCAGCTTTTGTAGATCCACCCATGGTCCGCAGACCATGGGATTGTATAAATAGGAGAGTCTTAGAAAGTCTAAGGCATGATAGAGGGATGATGATGAATGTAATGGGTTAGTAGAAGAAAGAGTGAAGAAGTCTTAGAGTAGAAGAGAGGATCTGCAGCTGTGTGTGCAGAGGCCTAAAGTAGAGTCCGCAGTTGAGTACGTGAACCCCTGCAGCTGAGTGTGCAGGGAAGTCTTGAGCCTGTAAGCATAACTGAAGTATTAATAAAGAGATTATTCGAGAAATTCATGTGTTTTGTCTATTCACTTATATTATGAATGAATGCTCTTTTATGCTCTGATGGGTTTATGAAATAATATTGTATTGATGCGTGACTTTACATGATTTGTATTGTTATATGAACGCAATTGATGTTAACTATTTATGCGAAGAATATCTTGTTGCATGTTAAAGTTATCGAACACTTAAGCTGATCTGAGCAATTAACGGGTTAAGGGTAATCTTTGATGTGCATAAGTAGTTGATCTGCCTATTCAAGGTCTGTGAAAGAAAATCGTAGACCTTCACGAAGGTCTAGAGGCTGATTTAAAGGAGTTATGTTGATAAGCCTTAAAGGCTTATTGATCTCCGGGAAGGCAGGTTTAGGGCATAAAACAACATTACACTAATCTCTGGGTGCGGAAACTCGGTTCCAGCATCCCCCCATACTGCTTTGAGTGAGACTTCAGTCTGTGCTCCGTGTACTGATGCCAAAACGGCCAGTGGTGTAGGGATTTGTTTGGCAAAAATAACTATGAACTTGGGTCAGGACCCACTAAGCCAACAATAAGAAATTGGAGAAAAAAAATCAGAATAAAATAACCTCCATTCACTTTTTCCACCTCTTTCCATATTCAACCATTTAATTAGGAACATATGATCATTCTAAAAACACTCAGCCATACTAGTGCATGATAACATTTAAAGGACATTTTTCATAGTTTAATACCACTGTTCAAGCAAATATTAGAAGGAATGAAACAAATATCATACCATATTGTTCAAAGTTGCATTATTTGCTTCATTCAAATTCAATTCCCACAAGTAAAATGTGCTCTTACCATGTATATTGTTATAATAGTATTAGTAGTTTTAAACAAGTATATTATTCTAACAACTTTAATAGCTTTGAGCCCTGTGGTTGACGTAGGCTGAAAAATATAAAGTTTACCGCAGATACCATCCTCAAAATAGATTAACCTGTTTAAAAGTTCTCTGCAAAATACTCCCTAATCTAAAAGGAAAAAAAAACATACACCATTCAAATACTAAATTCATAAAACAAATTTGTCCCTCACAATTTTACGCATGCCCTTATTAATTCTATTATTGTAAATGAATGCCCCGGTGTGCATTACAATCTAAAGCAATGACATAAAATATAATAGTCTTGTTACAAAATTTAACTTTTATTGTCATTTCTTATATTCATTCATATAAACCACATAAGACCCCTGATGCTCGCTCGATCCCATCCTTTTACCTCCTAACGCCCGAAAGCAGTGCGATCAATACCAATGTCGCCTGACCAAATCTGCCCGCCTGATAACCAACCGCGCAACTTCGCCACGCGATCACTGTTCGATCTATCCGCTAGACATCCAACGGCCCTCATTCAACCTGCTCTTACCATGGCTGATAGCCTTTGCCGAGCCATTTCCCCTGTCCATGCCCCCGATCCGATGGTTATTCTTTCTGCTCATCCATATCGTCCACTCGCCCATGCAGTCCACGTCCTTTGACCACTCCGTTTACCCGAAGGAGGAAGGTGACCAGTGTGCCAGTACGAGTCACAATCATTCCCCAACAACCATATTTAACAGAAGGAATGACCAAGGGAGAAAAGGACAACCACGACCGTGTAATTGAATTTATTAGTTATGGAACTCCATTGGTACGAGCACTCCAACTGCCTATGAGGACAGCACAGCACCTGAACATATGGGAGTCATCCACTAAAGCAAGCAAACACAGTCACAAACTCTATTAGATAGTTAAATGCAGTTGGTGGTCAATTATGAGCCCTCCATACCTAATCGGCCCAAGTGCCCTTGTAATGTAAATCTATAAGTACCCAGAAACAAGATGTAATTAGGGTTGGTGGTTGGAATTTTGATGTAAGGTTCAACTTCTGGAGATTGTAGATATTTTGTCACTTGCAGCGTCTCGTCTTCATTTTCAGCTAATACAAGCTTCTTTTGTTCTTAACTGTTCACTTTCCATTTTCCTCTGTTCTAAGCTTGTGCCTAATATGTTGTGTTCTTGAGCTTTTGAAGTTTAGCACTAGATAACTGTCATCTTATCTGTGTTAGATTGTTGAATGCATCATTGAATAGGTCACTCAAGTTTCTTTCGATCTGATGCAAGAGAGTTGTCATCCTGTCTGTGCATTAGTAGAATAGATTTACAGGTTTATTTACTAGTTGCAACCGACCATCACATGGTCTTGTGCATCTGCTGGTGTGGTTAGTATTCTCCATATTCACCCAACATCTAAGCTGTGAGCATTTGGTGGTCTAAAGCCTTGTAGTCTGGGGGTGTTTACGCATGTCTGGAGTGAAACAAAGTGGAAGGGGTTATTTGGCTTGGACAAGCATCATTCCTTCCATTAATCCATTGCAAAAATAAGTTGAATTTATATGTTACCAGGCATCTCAAAGCCACAACCTAAGAGAGTTTCTTGGAATCCTAACAGGACTTTCCAAACAACCTATGTTCAATATTTGTAAATTTACTTTCAAAAAATAAATTTTCCTCCAATTTCCCTTGTACTTGATTCCTCTCAAATACATCACTATGTTGTTAATCAATTCCAGCATATTTTCCTTCCTCTTCCTTGACAACCCTCGGTAATTTTCCTTCACTTCCTTGACTAATTCGGACAGTCAATTTAATTTCTTCAAGCAGGGTATCTTCATGCTTTTCATTTTGCTCATCAGCATGTCTGACCTGGCAACTTCCAGTCTTCTTCGGTTCTAAAACTAGCTCTTCAACTTGAAACATGTCTGTCTCATTTTCATCAAATCCTGTAATCATAAAAAAATTGTCAAAACTAAAAATATAAGGCCTCATTACCTTCTCTTTCTCTTGCAACATCTCAGTATGTTGCTCTGATTTTTCCTCCTCTATCAGCACATCGGTAGGTTGATTCAACCTCTCTAAAGAATAATCTAAAGGACTTTCGAAACTGTCATCAAGTCTCTCTTCCACACCATCTGCTTCAATGATTTCTTTCTGCTCTTGTCCACTTTAGTGAACTCCTTCCTCTGGAATCACACGGTCATACTCCGAGTTTTCTAGCAAATATTCCAGCAATTCTATTTCTCTTTGACACTTCATAAGTACTTCATCATCACTTATAATTCTTGCATTTATGCACAAATTATCAGTTTGAAAATTACAAGGTTCAACAGTCTCAATTATTGCTTCATATATCAGCTCTTCAAACTGAATCTCATCTCCTTCTTTCACAAGAAATTGTTCGTGTGTTGTAACAGCTTCAAACATCAATGTATTACTAAATTCTTTCTGCAGCAATAATTCATTGCTTTTCTCACATTCACCATCCTTCTTTATTTCAGAGTATTTATCTTCTGAAATATACTCTTCCATACTTTCGACAGCTTCAAAAGACTGCTCATCTTCTACAAAACATGTAATCACATCAAAATTACTAGATTCAAAAATACAAGTTTTTACATCCTCCTACTGGTCCGAATTTGTCCAAAAGTTTAGAAAATCATCAATAATTCCTTCCTCAACAAAGTAAACTTCTTGCTATCTTGAATTCGCACAATGGTTCATAAGATATTTCACAGATCTCCGGTCTTCATCTTAACCCAGAACTTCACCCTGTTCTACTTCACAAATGGAAACTTCCATTCTCAACTCATCTTCTCTAAGTTTTTCAGATTTCAATTTATCATTCATTACCTGTTCAAGCTTCACCAACTCTTTGACTAACTACATATTCACCTGTTGATTTCTCTTCTCATGTAGCCTCTGCCACTTTACTTTCTTCCTCATGACACAACCATGCCTATGGTCTTCTTTATTTATCTGCAACATCTTCATCAATATCTCAAGATGAATAGCAATCTCAGCCTTCTCCCTCTCATATTCTTCTTCACTTAATTGTCTCTGTATGCCATTTGTCTTGACATTGTCTTTCTCCACCTTTCTTCTACTGTGGTCTTCCTTAGAACCTTTACTATGACTATCAATAGTCATTTTCTCCTCTATCTTCATGAGTTCCTCACTCACTTACTATGAATTGTACTAAAGCATCTGTAACAACAAGTCCTCCCTGTTGTCACTTACCTCACCAAGCTCTCCTCTATACTTGGTATTTTGGCAAACACTTGGTTCTCTATTCTCTCAAACCTCTTTAAGCACTTCTCTCTGCTCCTTCTAGGCTTCAACTCATCTGCACCTTTTAAGAACACAAATGTCCTCTTGTATTCCAATCACAAATGAAATACTAGGTTCTGGCCACCTCTTCTTTCACTCATAAATTCTTACCAACTTTCTTCATTACTGCTTCTTTTATTTTGCTGAGATACCTTCTTTTGTCTACAACCTGAATTCTGCAACCACAATCTTCAAACCAAATTAAAAAAAAAAAGCATATCATCTCACCTTCAAGATCTCTGCATGACCTTATTCTCTCATTCATCTGCACTTCGAATGGATTATTATCTATTTCTTTGCATCTGCAATTTCTGCTACACTTATCTCTGTGTGCCTATTGTTTGTCAGATTTAAAATATGATCTCCTCTTGCTTCCTTTCATCACCATTCACCTATATACACAACTTCAAAACATAACTCTGTTCTAAATTTTCTCAAAGAATTCTTACACGCAAAGTTTCCTTATTCAACTCTGATACCAAAATTGACACAACCTAAACCACATCTACCCACATTATGCAAATAAAATTGTATGTTACACTATGTCCCAGGAATTTTAATATTCTTGTTTAGTGAAACCTTCTTACACCAAGGTTTAATTCTCTTAATTAAATGCTTAAGCGGAAGCTATTTAATCACACGTTAATCAGATTATACCCGTGGATTTTCTTATCGTCCAATCCACAAAAAACCTGACCAATCACTGTCAACCGTGTGTCGCACAACTGACGTATTTATTTCAAAACTTGACTTTTGGACGCTCCAAATTTCCATCATCGATCTGTCCCATCTGATCCAATGGCTATTGCGACGTATCACGTGCCAACTAGCTCGACCGATCTCCACCGTATATTTCATTTACCACAATCCAACAATGATCGTGTAATCTCACGCGATTACTAACACGATACATAACAGGTTGAGAGCGCACAAGATAAGCAGTTTTTCTTCCCCACCGATGTGCTACGTGTCAACCCCTCAGGTTAATCGCATGAATTTGTAAATACCATTTACCATTTTGAGACCGCACGAGATACTACTTACTGCTTTTGTAGACCGCTCCATTATTATGCTGTCACGTGGCTTAATTTGATCCCTTCACTGCTTGACTTTATTTTGCGCGATAAGATCTTTGACGATCCTATTCTATCAATCCTGTCCATTGATCTGTCTGATCCAACAGTCCTTGTGCACAGTTACTTCATTTCTTCCTCCTTTCCTTTCTTCGTCTTTATGCAATTCCTCAGTGTTCTGGTCTGTTCATCCAACTCGCCTATACGATTCTTTATGCATCTATCCTTTCTAAGATTATTCAATCACTTCTGATTGTTGTACTCCTCCTCTGTGCACTGTCCTCTCTCTGTTATTTTGTGGTTTAGGTTTTCTCCAGGGTTTCTGGTCTTTGGTTGTTCTTCAGCGCAACTTCCTCCTAAACTTACTTCTACGTACTTTTAAGTGCTATCACATTTGAACTCCAACTTTGATCCTTCAATCTGATTCAAATGATCAGACCACTATCCTTCATTCCCCACATCTACGTACTGCTTTAATTCCACCTGCATACATATACTATGCGGAATTACTCTAATTCACACACAATTTATAATTCCATTAATCAATACACACCACACAACTCATGAATTGAATTCTCTGTCTTTATAAACAATTATTTACATAATGAAACTCTCTCTCTAGCCTGATTTTCTAATCAGTGGCCTTTTTTCCTTTCCTACCCGTAGGCTTACAGTCAAACCCTATCTAATCTCTGAATTCTGATTCTCACTCTAACTCACTAACTTACTCTCTCTATGGCTTTTAGGCTTACATTTATACAAAAGGTTCTGTAACCCATTTCAGTTCAGATCCTTAATCTTTTGAACTAAATCCTGGATATCCTCTAAGTCCACTTTTGACTCAACTAATCCCTAAGGATTCTTTCTAGTTCCACAAACCATGAAACCAATTCCTAATCTAATATTTACAATTGATTCCCAAATCTCTCAATCCCTATGTAATCTTAACTAGCCTAAAGCTCTCATGTTCTCCAACGTTCGAGAACATTTGCAATATTCCTCACAATATCTAATTAATTCTTATTCTTAATATCTCTCATAAACTTACTTAAAAACCTTAATAATTACATTAAGCTAATACTCAAGAAACCAACTTCCTTGAAAACACAAGACCCCCTATGTCTACTAAAATACAATGAAATTGCTCAGCTAGATGCTCCTGCATCAACAGTCCAAGTATGATGAAAGAAGCAATACAGTGAAGTGTTTTCATGATAGAGACAACCATGTGTAGCCATGATAAATATAATGACATTGCTAAAACAATGCAATGGTGTCAGAGGAGTAGCAAGATGATGATTTCAGCAGTGCTCGAGAAAGAGGATTGATGGCTTGGTCTTGGAGAGGCAGATAGTGTCAAGGGTCATGATCATGGTCTTGGTATTTGTCAATAGAATATTTATAAGAAGAAATTTGTGTGGGTTTTCCTCTCCAAGAGGGAGAGTTTTTGGCCCTAGCAAAAAGCCAAACATTTGTGTTCCTGTCTCTTTTAATCTTGATAGTAGTTTGATGAAGTTAACACACACATGCTAATAATGAAGTAATCATCAAGCTAAGATAAATTGTTTAAGTACTTCACAAATTATTATCATGTAACAAAGAATCATATTAACTTTTCTTGCCCTCGATTCTTCAACAAATCAACCCGAAGGGATCTGCCTGTCGGCCAAACTAGTAGGGCCTAACTCCAAGGGGCTCAAGGAGATTTGACACCATGACCTCCATTGGTGAAATATGAGAGCTCAACCAACTGAACTATCCCTTGGGGATACAATCCATTTACAACCTTACACACAAGAATTTAGCAAATTTCCAATACAATCTACATTTATATTACAAACTCAATGGAAAATATTTCAAGTCAAAGCACCCAATCAACTACCAAATTTGATTAACCAAAACTTCAAAATTACAACCCTAAAGAGAGAGCAATCTAAGGGTGTGATGAGAGATCAATCTATGGTTGATATAAGGTAAAGACTAACAACCTAAAAACCCCTTATTACATGTCATTATTTGGAATGAAAACCCCTCTTACATGTTATTCTTTGGAAGGTTTGCTATTAGTATTCCACCTACATCTCCAACTATATTCATAATTAAGCAATTACACATAGAATTGTTTAATAACACTATAGTACAAATTTGTTAAATTATATTCTCATTGAAATAATTAAACCAAACGCTAAATTATTTAATAACATAAAACCAAACACTAAATTATTTAATAGCATATAAATTTGTTAGACTATATTCCAAGAGTGAAATAGGGATATTGCGTAAAAGAAAGGAAGAGAGTATCAATGATAGATGTCAGGACTGGTCCCATTTCTTTTCAATTTCATAGCTCGATTGAGTAGTGCATCAAAAATATGAGAGGGATCTAACCTCAATACTATGAAGACGACATGCCGCAGTAAGCAATTCAAAAAGAAATTGTGGTATCAGTCTTTAACATAGGCTTGAACAACTTTGTCCACATTCTGGTCCAAATACTTCCTCAGTATCATAATATAGGAAATTGGAGAAAACACACAAGAATAAAGTAGCCTCCGTTCACTTTTTCCACCTCTTTCGATATTCATTCCTTTTAATTAGGAACATCTACTCATTCTAAAATCACTCAGCCATATTAGTGCATGCTAGTATTTAAAGGAAATTTTTCATAATTTAATACCATTGCTCAAGAAAATATTAGAAGGAATGAAACAAGTAACATACCATGTTGTTCAAAGTTGCATTATTTTCTTTATTCATATTTAATTCCCACAAGTAAATTGTGCTCTTACCAAGTATATTGTTATAATAGTTTTAGTAGTTTTAAGCAAGTATATTATTCTAACAACTTTAATAGCTTTGAGCCCTGTGGTTGACGTAGGCTGAAAATTCTAAAGTTTACCACAGATACCATCCTCAAAATAAATTGACCTCTTTAAAAGTTCTCTGCAAAATACTCCCTAGTCTAAAATGAAAAAAAGCTTACACCATCCAAATACTAAATTCATAAAACAAATTTGTCCTTGACAATCTTAGGCATGCCCCTATTAATTCTATTATTGTAAATGGATGTCCCAGTGTGCATTACAATATAAAGTAGCCCCCAGTGTGCATTACAATCTAAAGTAGCAGCATAAAATACGATAGTCTTGTTACAAAATTTAACTTATATTTTCATTTCTTATATTCATTCATATAAACCACATAAGACCCCTTATGCTCATTCAAACCCTTGTGACCAGTGGATTCCAAACCACCAAAACCTAGTTTCGTATCAAAATTTAACTTACATTGTCATTCTTATATTCCTTCATATAAAGGATATAAGACTCCTTATGGTCATTCTACCAAGTGACTAGTAGATTCCAAACCACTAAAAATGAAGAACATTCATTTCGTCCAAGTGAAAAGCAGATTCCAAAGCACCAAAAATGAAAGTAAAGTCATTAACGAGTTTACATCTAACAACTAATAAAAAACAAAATTACTTCTAATGCTCCTAGTATCACAATTAATTACTTTCGTTATGTTAGCATGATATGATATATATACCGTTTACTGCTTATATGGTATGCAAATATAATTGAGAAATTTTATTGATTAGACAAAATAATGTAGAATGAACCAAATGAATCTATTTTATAATCCAATAGGAAACATCCTTTTAGGGAAGAATCATTGCTATTTCCTGGAGTTACATTCTAAAATCCAATACACAAACTGTGTTGTTTGAAAAAGAAGCTGCAACTTTATCGCCTTCTCTATTCCAACAAACTTCAAAAATTCCACCACTTCCTCTATATGCCTTGACAAGGCTTCCATCCTTCATAGACCAAATATACAAACACCTGTGAAATGATCCACTTGCCAAGTACCCTCCATTTGGACTGAAAGCAACTGAATATACAAGTTCATTGAAACAAAGAAGCAACAAGATATAAAAAAGTTGTTATGGTTCTCTCTTAAGTGAATACTTGAAAACATTACTGACCAAGAATCACGAATGTAAATCACGGAGGCCAGAACGCTAACTACCAGCCATAAAATGCCGAGTTCGTGTCAAACCCAAACAGATATGGAAGAGTACTAAAGAGAGGTTAAAAATAACCCAAAAATTCATAACAATTACCATGTCCAACCCATCATTTGCTAATAGACAGGGAAAATCTAAGATTCCAATGAAACTCAATTGGCCAGCATCATTCAGAAACAGACAGCATGGTAGGTAATATGAAAGAAGATGACATGAAAAATAAACAAAAACACAAATCACTGTATATGGTATTAGATATGTACACTTAACAATAAAAACAATTACAGAAGGGGTGGATTGTTATTCTCTAACCCTTGCTTTGTTCTTACTTCTTATTATGCAGTTGAATCAAACATCTTATTTTATAATTGCTAACAAGAACCAACTGTAAATCATGTAAGCCGCGCATTCTTAAGCTCTAATCCGACCCACCGGTAGGATTGCATGCATCATTTGTATTTGAAACATGCTAAGGTACACATCAGATAAATTTATTAAAAAACTTGGTTTAAGATTCATAAGATAAAAAGGAAAATTTCACTAGCATGATCCCCATGTTAATCATGATACAACATCAAATCTATTTATGCTACCAATATTTGATACTCATTTATACTAGTGTTCTTTTGTCTGCTTGTGAGTACACTATGGCTAATTGAGATAATAAAGCATGATCAAGCACAAATGTAAACTAAACACAACAAACATAGAAATTCATGTGTGTTGCACAAACTTTTTAGCAACAATAATAATAATAGAAAATAGACAACAAAAAAACTGGCAATGGGTAGAGGCCGCAACCCTCAACATTAAGATGCATAATCCAAATCCTCCTTATAAATTAGAGAAAAATCCATCAAGATTTTCATAAAAGAAAATGCTCAGAATGAGAACAGTTCTATGTATACATCTAAAAAAAATTTTAGTAAGCTAAAGACGAAGAGTGGGAAATCTCCAAAGTAATTATTTAGCTTAAGAGCAGATTGAAAATGAAGAGGGAAAACACCTTCCAAAACAAAAAGTTATATAAAGAAAACAAATTTGGAGTTGTATAAAGAAGACAAGACCACTCATAATGCAAGTCACCCAGCGACCAGAATTTGCTATACACATGTTACAAGGGAACAGTAAGTCGAAAATAATTGTTTGGGATGAAAGCATAATGATGTCATCGGAATTCGGGGGAATAAAAGAAAATGATGTCATCACAATTATTATATTTATAATTATCACACGTCAATTAGATTAAAGTGGAATCTTATTATGAGTACTTTCATGCCATTTTATGTAAGATTTGGGATTTCCTTATTATGTTAAGGAGATAAATCATATAATCATATATTATATATTTTACTATATTT
>APFE030561678.1:3077-13200 GCA_000404065.3 Pinus taeda | reverse complement strand
TCAAGGCACCAAGGTTGTAAAGTTCTTCTTTGTTTAAAGTTAATACAATCAAGTTCATTTTTCTCAATAAGCTGTCTTCTATGGTTTATTTCATGAATTCCTTGATCATCGTGATGAATATGATTTATTATGTTGGCTATGCAGGTGTTATTTGATGTGTGCTTGTTTGTGTTTGCAGGTTCTTAAAAGGAAACTTGTTCGGACGGTCGAAGCGTGGTTGCCACAAACTAGCATTGGACTTAAGGTAGGGTCTAAAACACCTCTTGGCTTTTATTTATAAATCGCGATATTTAGAGAAAGGTAGAATTTTCTTGTCTTGCTTGTCGCTAGATATCAGTAGATACTAGGGAGATCGGTCTTGTCTGCAAGAACGATTTATCCGGCCGACAGTACCATTGGTAGCAGCGCGCGTGCTGAGCTACCAGGCTGCAATGGTGGCACCTAATTTACCAGGAACGAAACTTAGGAAAAGGACTCAAAATAGATGTGCACCTACATCCTATTAAACTAGCAATATTTACAGTAAATAGAACTAATATCTCAACTATTTTCATATTTTATGAACTGCACCTGTAGAGGTCCAGCAGCTGCAAGACCAAAAGAGTTATTCTAAATCTTCAAGCTGTAAAAAATTTGACCATCGCGCCATATAAGTTTCCCATTAATCTGAAGGCCTTGACATATTGATGTTGCAAGTAAAACATGCAATGGAGGCTTGCACAAAGCATTAACCAAATATCACAAGTTGCTTTAATCAGGTTGACGTTTATCATAGTAAATACAGTTCACATCTAACAAAAATAAAGCCAATTTTTTCCATTTGTTATTTACAAAATGAAATGGAATTGACTATCTAATACCCACCCAGAGCCTATTGCTCACTAATCTCTAAGTACAAGCATTGCCTAAACTTATCAAATAACCAAGAAGATCTAGGACATGAGGTGAAGTTGCTACTATGGGTACTGCTTTTGATTGAACATTGGGACATTTGGCAGGTGAAATATTGATTGTTGTCTCAGTGGCTGATAATTCTTCATATGGAAGGTAACAATTTACTTGCAAGTTTGGAGGTAACAAGGTACATTGGGAGGTAACAAGGTACATATGGAAAGACATATGGGAAGTAATCTGTACAAGCATAAAAAGTTCTTAGAAGAATATATGTGTGCTCTAACTTCTCAGCAACATCAAGGAAAGACTTAATTTCAAAAATAAATTCTTTAATGATCTCTATACCTATTACATACCACTTCAGATAGAAGTGTTGAGCATGACAACTGCCAAAAAACATATTATTATTAGACATATTGGAAGAAAGCTCCTTGAACTAAGCATAAAATATAATACTTATACTAGAAAAACCTATACAAATGCAAACATCTCAAATAGTGACAGATGAACTTAAGCCTTTTCATTGAAATAACTTACCACTTCTCTGGTATCCATTTTAGAATCCAAACTAAATCCCAAAAACTTAGAAGACTAGCCATTCTTGAACTTCTTTCCTTCTCATTCTCTAGCTCAAAATGGTGAGCCCCATGCTTGTGATCATAAGGCATAATAGAGATGGAATCCAACAATCCAGATGATGCCATCAGCTGCAAATCCTTCTATGCTAAGTATTTATTGTAGCTTTTCTGGAGGATATAGAGCTTGTACCATGCATAAGCATGATACAAATGACTTTCTAATATCTAAAATATCTTTGTTAACTTTGAATAGTAGATTGTCATCATTTGAGGTTTAGGAATATTCTTGACCATACACAAGGCCATGAATATCTTCTATAGAGTGAAAATCTTCCTACATATCATATTCCATCTGTCATAAGAAATAGTATAAGGCAAAAATATATTAAAAATAAAAATAATTTATCTCACAGACTCTATAGTAGGTTCATGAAATTCCATTCAACCCAAAGCTTCCTCTGCAATAGGGTATTCTCCAATAATTAATTCCTACAAGATCAAACTATATCAACCTTCCCATCTAGACCAATATAATCCTATATCTAATTCAATAGATAACATTTTAGATTTCTGGTCCCCATTCCATAGTGATACCTTCTTAAAGGTTTGCCAAAAATCTACTCAACATGACATTATAACTATTTACATCATGGGAAATATGGGTAAACTCCCAACCAAAGATAAATGGTTTCTAGAATATTATTTTTCTACACATTTCCCTCATCCCATTTCACAATCGTAGCCAACAATCCAGATGATGCCATCAGCTACAAATCCTTCTATGCTAAGTATTTATTGTAGCTTTTCTGTAGTATATAGAGCTTGTACCATGCATAAGCATGATACAAATGACTTTCTAATATCCAAAATATCTTTTTTAACTTTCAATAGCAGTTTGTTGTCATTTGAGGTTTAGGAATCTTCTTGACCATACACAAGGCCATGAATATCTTCTATAGAGTGAAAAGCTTCCTACATATCATATGCCATCCGTCATAAGAAATAGTATAAGGAAAAAATATATTAAAAATAAAAAATTTATCTCACATATACTACAATAGGTTCATCAAATTCATTCAACCCAAAGCTTCCTCTGCAATAGGGTATTCTCCAAAAATTAATTCCTACAAGCTCAAACTATATCAACCTTCCCATCTAGACAAATATAATACTATATCTAATTCAATGGATAACATTTTAGATTTCTAGCCCCCATTCGATAATGATACCTTCTTAAAGGTGCGCCAAAAATCTACTCAACATGACATTATAACTATTTACATCATTGGCAATATGGTTAAACTCCCAACCAAAGATAAATGTGTTATGCCTTTTTCCCATAAGCATTTATTAGCATACCCTTTTTAGTTGAGAGAAGATCCTTTGGATAGTGGGATAAAATCTTTAGTTCTTGTGAGGGCATCCAAAAATCACCCTTGGACAATTGACTGCTAGCATCTTTACAACAATTTTTGTTGACTGAATTGATACTTGTCTCAGGGGAGTTCTCCTTGAGGGTCTTTTGCCCAACACTTTGCCTTAAGGTAAAAGTGTGTATACATTGTTGTATGTAATCTTGATCTTCCATATTATCAATACAAGAAGATACAGATCCACCAGTTGAATATGCAATAAGTGCGAAATTAGAAAGCTCAAACTGTTCACACTTTGTGTTTTCATCGAAGTTGGCTGATGTTGCATGTTCTTCATCAGAATTTGTCCATATTTGTCCATACTGTTGTATTTTCTTTTTCTACAATACAACTTTCATCCACACTGCCCCTTGAATGTGATTTCTCCTCATTCATTTCTTCAACCTTATCCTCATTATACATCATATTGGACAATCATCATTCTAGTATAGAACAACCTCTGGATATTATTGGTGAATAATTGTATTTAATGTTTTCTCATGTAACAATTCCGAATACGAATGGAACAACATATAATTTGAATCACTCAAGTAATGAATCTCAATTTAACAACATTATAATATAATTACATTCTACCATAAATAGACATCAAGAATGCTTTGCCTTGTAGATTTTAGCACCCATGTATTCGATGGATTTATGGGAATGAAGGGAAATTACAAAACCAATGATCTCCTACAATTATGTATGGCCTTGTCTAGTACATATGGCCTCTTAGACAACCAAGATTGAGCTCAAACTCACCCCAGCAAATGAAAATAATGCTCAAGGGAGAGGGAAACGACTATAGTAAGTAGAAATGCACCCAAGAACGCTTAAGAACACTGCAGGTAAGGAGAGAGAAATTCTTAACAGTCGTACAGAAACCAAATTAGCAACTCCTTGAGGAAACGCAACATCTCCAGAATCGTGGTAGTTGATCTCTAACTCAACAAGAAAGTGGATTATGAGTAACTCAAAGCTGATGCATTTCATAGAGCATCAATCAATCAAGAGTTTCTGAATGATGCTAATAGAAATTCAATGGAGAGTTATTTATTTCAGCCATGAGCACAAAGACAGGGAGCACATATAATATAACTGAGTAAGAATGATGATAACTCATACACCATAAGTTTATTATATCTTAGGAACATATATTAGCTGAGATCCTAGCACATTGCCTTCATTGTCAAAAGAGAGATGTCCATGTGCAAATTAACCCTTGCTCCATGTGAGACTATTGCAGCATAACTGCTATGGGGAAATGAAGGAATTGGTCATGGCAGTTAAACACTAAATTTAGCTAGTTTCAGTGTTGTCCAATTAGGGATATTGCATCTTGTCACAGGCAAAGATTGCAGGACATTTCAACATTATAAAGGCAACAATCCAGGCATAGTCACTCTTTGTTTAGTTAAGTCAAAGCTCATGGAGAATGATATCTAGGTGTTTTAGCCTATATTCGACCTCTTTTGGGTAGCAACCAAGAAAGTGAAAAAGCTCGAAGTCTGTAATCCAATGGGAGAAGAAAAACTAAGGATAAAAATAAGTCTACAACACTTGAAGAAACCGAAGTTTCTGACTGAGCCAAATCTCAATCTAAAGCTATCTATTTGCAGCAGGATCTGGATATCTGTGGTAAAGAGTCAAGGGTTTGTTGTAGTAGCCGAAGATCAGTAATAGAAGGCAAAGAGTCTATAATTGGAAGTCACTGTATTATAATAAGAGACTAAACTTGCAATAAGGACAGAAATTCAGAAGTTGCTTCTGATTTTGACTAGGTAGAGACTCAACTATTGACCTTGACTTAAAAGGAGGGTTGACTTGGAGGGACTCTTTGGTCTTGTGTTGGATATCTCATTTTGAATAAATTCAATTAGAGGAGGATTGTTGGGTTTTCCCCTATTGAGAGGTTTTTCCCTGCCTTGAAAGCCTAAATCTTTGTGTCTCATACTTCTTTGCGTTCTTGGAAGAACAATTTGTGTAATTACTTGATGAAAGAGAAATATTAACTAACAAAGAAAAGAATACTTATATAGGTTTTTACTTCCAACTATGAAGGAATACAATGAGGACATAAAATGTGTAAATCTTAAACTTGGCTAGGCCACTGCACCTCCAAAAACCTGACTCATTAAGCCATAAACTAGAAACCTTCTGTGGAACTCCAAAAACAAAAGAATTAGAATGAATTATCAACCAGAATCAAGGGCCTTTACACTTTACGTTTGACAATATATTGCAGTATAAATATTGAGGTAATAACTATTCATTTATATTGCATTATTGTAAGAAAGTATGATCATATTTTATATATTTTCTCTAGTAAGGCCTGCACTTCATCATTGCCAGCTCTAACCAAGGTTTCATGTTCCCATTGTAATGAACAACAACTACATTGCCAATCTCTGAATAGTACACGCTAGGATTATATCCTAAACCCAGCACATGCCAAGACTTGTCGAAAGGATGGGTCAAGCCATAAAATTTTCAATCCAGGGGGTAGTTTTCCAAGCTTCCACAACAATCTATCCTCATTCCGACATACCATAAAAGAAAAAATTATAAATCGAACAAATAAAAACCCAATAAGTTTTCTAGCTAATTACTTCGGATTTACTTCAAATACTTTAAAGTAAGCATCACAGCAATTAACATAAATAAACCACACTACACACTTATCGTGTTCTGCCACTTGTGATATATTCCAGTTATATTTTGTTTCTCCCATTCTTTGAGATCAAATACATTCATCCCATATGCCCAACCACAAGCATTAGGATCAAAGTGCCTGGCTATGTGGGGATTGGAAAAATTAAGGTATTTGTCAAACCAGCGAAAACTTTCTCCACAAGTTTCCACTGAACCATTAACCTTTCCATGAAGATCTACTAACCACAAGAGCGTCAAATATTTCTGCACCACAATATCATCATCCAAGAAAAGGATCTTGTCCATTTTCGGATAAACTTGTGGAAGATAGAAATGAAGATGATTTAGCAAGGATAAATATTTTGGATTTATATATTTCAAATTGGAGGAATGTGCTGAGAGTGTAGTCGAGTGATCTGCCTTGAAATAATACTCTTTCATAGCTACGTATTCAAGTTGGCGAAGCACAGGGAAATAGGAGGAATTGAGCCATTTAAAATCATCAAAATTTTCTACCTGTATCATAACTTTCCCTGGGGAATTAAGTAAAAACCACATTTTCATGGCCCCAAAATTTAACTTGTCTGTGATGAGATGAAATACATGTTTCTAAGATTCCTGCAAACACATGTAAATCACCTACAATGAGATCCAAATATTAAACGTAAAATGTAGAAAAATTGTTGGACTTCCAAACTTTAGATTAATTTAAATTAATAACACTTCACCTTAGCATTCATGACAGTTGAATTCACAACCACAGTTGCAGCCAATACATTGTCAAAAAATACTGCATAGTGATAAAGAGTCGGATCCTCCAACTTGTCCTTTTTAGGAAATTATCGCTTTTTAAGAGGAAGAATGTAATAATCTATGGTCAATCGCATGGATAGACAGTGTAGGCCCTTGGGAACAGAATCTTTTGGCACCTGACTTAAAAATTTACTTTGTTTTTCCAAGGCCCTTACTTGCTTATATGTAGACTGAAGCATGGCTTACAACTTCTTTGTTACTGTCGCACATCCATAAAATTGTTCTCTAGCCTTGGATAGGACATGACTCATAGCCATGATCTTCTCGGGTGCACTGAAACATTCATATCAATTATCGGTCATGAAAAAGAGAATGAAAAGAAGAAAGATTGACACAAAGATTGCAACTTTAAAAGAAACAAAGGATATGAACACCAAATGCAAATGGAAGCACTTAGGACCCTTGATTTAGAAGCAGCCAAAGTGAAAATCCAAGGGGTAGTGTTCCAAGCTTCCACAAAACTCTATCCTCATTCTAACATACAATAAAAGAAAAACTTTGAAATCGAACAAAGAAAAACCCATTAAGTTTTCTCGCTAATTACTTCAAATTTGCTTCAAATACTTTAAAGTAAGCATCACAGGAATTAACATAAATAAACCACACTACACACTTACCATGTTCTGCGACTTGTGATATATTCTAGTTATATCTTGTTTCTTGCATTCTTTGAGATCAAATACATTCATCCCATATGCCCAACCACAAGCATTAGGATCAAAGTGCCTAGCTATGTGTAGATTGGAAAAATTAAGGTATTTGTCAAACCGGCAAAAGCTTTTTCCACAAGTTTCCACTGAACCATTAACCTTTCCATCAAGATCTACTGACCACAAGGGCATCAAATCTTTCTGCACCACAATATCATCATCCTAGAAAAGGATCTTGTCCAGTTTGGGATAAAATTTTGGAAGATAGAAACGAAGATGATTTAGCATGGATAAATATTTTGGATTTATATATTTCAAATTGGAGGAACGTGTTGAGAGTGTAGTTGAGTGATCTTCCTTGAAATAATACTCTTTCATAGCTGCGGATTCAAGTTGGTGAAGCATAGGGCAATAGGAGGAATTGAGCCATTTAAAATCATTAACATTTTCTACATGTATCACAACTTTCCTTAGGGGATTAAGTAAAAACCACATTTTCGTGGCCCCAAAGTTTAACTTGTCTGTGACGAGATGAAATACATGTTTCTGAGGCTCCTCCAAACACAAGTAAATAACCTACAATGAGATCCAAATATAAAATGTAAAATGCAGCAAAACTGTTGGACTTCCAAACTTTAGAGTATTTTAAATTAATAACACTTCGCCTTAGCATTCATGACAGTTGAATTCACAACCACAGATGAAGCCAATACATTGTCAAAAAATAATGCATAGTGATAAAGAGTTGGATCCTCTAACTTGTCCGTTTTAGGAAATTTTGCTTTTCAAGGGAAAGAAAGTAATAATCCATGGTCAATCGCATGGAAAGATAGTGCAGGCCCTTGGGAACAGTATTTGCTACCTGCTGACTTAAAAATGTACTTTACTTTTTCAAGGTCCTTACTTGCTCATCTGCAGACTAAAGCATGGCTCGCTACTTCTTTGTTACTGTCACACAATCATAAAATTGTTCTGTAGCCTTGGATAGGACATGACCCATAGCCTTGATCTTCACAGGTGCACTGAAACATTCATATCAATTATCGGCCATGAAAAAGAGAATGAAAAGCAGAAAGATTGACACATAGACTGCAAATTTTAAAGAAATTAAGGATATGAACACCAAATGCAAATGGAAGCACATACTACTCTTGATTTAGAAGAAACCAATGTGAAAACTATTACCTTTGAGGTAGATCAGAATCTGCATTAGACTCACCCAATGTACAGTGACATTCTTTAATACGAAGCATCAATTCATGGTATAAATCAAGATTATTCCTAGCCTGGGAAATGCTTGAATACACCCTAGCCATGATCATTTGGTCTCACGTCAATCTAACAGTGGAGTCAGAATTTTCATTCTCATTCTCCCACCTCCAAATGTTGTATTTTCCCACGATAGTAGAATCTACCTCCTTGGAACATTTAATTGCTGCGTTTTCAAGCTCAACTCGTTTTTCTTCATCCCGGACCTTTTCTCCCTCCTCTTTTGTCTCAATTGATGTAAGCATTAAACTACTATAAATTAAAGCATACTATGCTAAAATCTAAGAAATATAAAAATTTTCTATTGGAGAAGTAACATTCAAAAAGGATTTTGGAAAATAATATAACAATTCCCTTTTCCATGAGAACAAAAAGTAGCGATCTAGTGCAGAAAAGAATTTTACCCTCCGTGAAACTTTTGTTGGACTTTCTTCAAGCTGCAAATGGTATGCATTACAACAACCATTATCCTGGGAGTTTGACTAGACATTACCTTACAGTAGGCTACCAACATCATAGACCAGTTAACCAGGGAAAATCAAAACTTACCATCAAGAGCATTCTCTTTGACGTCTCGATGTTCACTTCCTGTGTCATCCTCTTGAAAACGGGTAAGAAGTTCTTCGTCATTGGAAGTTTTTTTCTGCACCTCATCATTCATTTTACCCTCCTCAAGATTTTCCTTGCCTTCTTCATTGAATATCACACCATCTTGTTGTGAATGTAACTTTTATGAGCTATCTCCAAAATTCGTTTTCCTCTGCTTGATGTACACCATTAGAAATAAAGAAGCACCCCTGCCAATGTCAGTTTTCACTTCCTGCTTAATACAACCCTGCTCAACTACATAAATCATCATCACATATGTTTCCTTACATGTTCAATAGAGAAAATAACCAAAATATTCACCAATCGTACCTTAGAGTTAGTAATATCCCTTTAGTTTACTTCAGAGGGCTTTTCTAATACCATGAGGAAGATAAATCATTCTGTCCAAAAATATTTAAGTTTAGAGTTCCCGAGTCCTCTGTGTTAGCTATTATGACATCAATCACCTACCCAGTAAATAAATTTTATTTTCAATTCTTTGCTCAATAGGGGAGAAATCAAATTTAAGATATCCAAATGCAGCGGGTTTCTTATACTTGCCTCCTTTGGGAAGAGAGAGTCAATGCTCTCTGTTAAACTCTGCTTTCTCCAGTCATCTGCCTGTTCCTGCGAACCCCACAGATAAATAGATAAGAGTGATTTTAAACATATGACAGAGGTCCAGTATCCTCAATAATTCCTCTCTATTTAAATCCACGCAGGTCGATTAAATTTCAGTTTAGGGACACTATTATTTTGTGGGATTAGACTAACGTAAGTGCAACTGCCTTGCCCAGATCCTGAAAAAGAACAAAATGGCCATAGAAAAATAGAATTGGTTTTCAAGATGTGGAAAGAGAATACCATTCTAACAGATCCATCTCCTAAGAAGTTGTGCCCTGCTCTTTTAAATGACAAAAAACGCATAAAAGGTCAGGTAGAAAAAATTGATGGAGAAGAATATCTATAAAAATATTGAAACACTAAAAAGGGGGTTGCTTTGCTATCATGCATATGCTAAGATCAAGATTTCATTACACATTAATAATAAAATGGTGTGTATAATATCTATCGTTTGTTTTGGTCAATGTGCTCTGAACACTATGGAATAGTGTGAAAATGATATGTATAGCAGAAAGTAGCTGGTGAACAAGATTGTCGTTGTGAATTGGGTCTAGGTTGGGTGGATGATCCAGGTGGATATTGGTGGCCACCTGCCAAGTCCATCTGGACCCCCATCATTGTTTCTCTCAGCATTTTCAGT
>APFE030561672.1:753-18855 GCA_000404065.3 Pinus taeda | reverse complement strand
TAGATATATATATATTGTTTTTAGAAAAAATATATTTTTTTTTGTTAAGCTTGGTAGGACTCTCTCATTTTCAATTTTACATGTCCATTATTTACCCCGCAACGAGGGGGGAGGGGTTAGTACAAGATTCAAACCCAAGATGTCACACCCCCAGGCCAGTGGTAGTCTTTCAACCACTCTTGGCGAGGTGAGGCACCACCGAACACTTCCTTTTCACCGATACTTATGTTCATGGACTACGCCTAATCACTTGTCTTACTTAGTTTGTGTTTCTCAACCAAGTAATTATTAATGTCCCTTTATACCAATGAACACCTATACACATTCATTATCATCAGCAATTATACATGAAGAACACAATTGCAGAGTATAATGGGAGGGGCAACTCCCTAAACTATGAGTCTGCCCGAATTCAATATATTATACAACTTTATAATGTTTACAATGCTTTACAAGTATACTTGGAAACACCAAGTTTCATATTTAGCCAAATTTACAAAGGCCACACCTTCATGTGCCAACCAAAGTTCCTTGCCTGAGTTGGGCGGGCGCGCCCTCACATGAGCTGCCAATCGCACTCCTCAACCAAACTTTGTTTACCGCTGCACGACAGGCGGGCGACCTCACCCGAGTCACCACGCGTTTCCTCCTGCACGACCAGCGGGCGACCTACCCGAGTCACCTGAGTCACCTTCACATGACGGGCGGGTGACCTACCCGAGTCACCCGAGACACCCTTCGCGTTTCTCCTTACACTGTGGGCAAGCGACCCACCCGAGTCACCACCCACACTTCTTCACCGAATGTTGGGCACCTCCACACCCGCGCCTTCACCGATAACCAACTTCATGCAAGTTTGCCGTGTAAGGCCGCCTAATAGTGGGTGCATTAGAGTTGCACCTCTTGTTGCAACTTTTACACCTCTTCGCACCTCTTCCTTTCACCGAAGGACTTGCGTTCGATTGAATGACCTGCAAGCTCCAACGCCTTCATTTACTTATACCAATGGTGGGGCAAACTGCTGCCCAGGCCAACTCGCCTATTATGTGCCAAACGCCCCTTCTACCATCGCAAGCTTCTCTTCGATTGTTGGTCGGCCAACAATCCTCGCCCAAGCTGCTATGTGTTCAAGGTCGGCCCATGGGTTATGTTATCATGCTCCCCACGCTATAAACACACCATCGCTCAACTTCCTCATGCGCATTTTACCCATGTAACTTCACACATCTTCGTTAAACTACTCGCTCGGTTAACTTGTTCGTTCCAACAAGTCGCACTTCGCACGACGGTTATGACTTCGGACCGCAGGTCCTTACATCCTGCCCCACTTGAAGTCATTATTGTCCTCGACGATATCTCATCCCGGCAACCATTTGTCACCAAGTTATCCATACCAAGGCATATATCCCACTGGTATGCCATACATTGGCATATCATCTCAATCCATGATCATCAACCATCTCGTTGCAATCTCCACATGTTGCTCCCCATCATGGAAGGTTGGCCCCTCCATCTCACGCTACATGCTTCCTACAACATATCGTGTCGACCTCATCATGTATCATCATCGTGTGAACTGCTGCCATGATACTCCAACACAATGCTAACACATCTCTGTGCACTTCACAACTCGATGTTTGAACTAGTCGGGTGATCAGTCCAATTATCACGCTCAAACCATGAGAATGCACATCCTCATGCCACTATCAGTTGATTATCAGAACATCCCGTCACATCCTCAACTCGATCAAGAATTCATCTCCATATAAGTGTAAGCCATGCTCAGGTCCATGAAGTAGTCTCCATCTCATCTGCAACATGTTGTCCATGATGTTTGGTGTCAATGTGCTGCATGAAATTAGCTGCATCTATCCCAACATCATCATCCATCTGCAAAACATCCATCTCCTCAAGGTGAAGAGATCATCTCATCAAACTTTGACTCTCTATGTGCCACATCCAGGTCCATGAAGCAACCTCCATCATATCTGTATGTGCCATCCCTCAAGTCTACCATAGAAACATGTATACACCTGTCTCACCTATCCATGTGCTACCCATGATCATAGATCAATCAGCTCCCATGTGTCAAAAGTGGTTAAGTCTCGACTCAACCATGCTCAAGTGTTTCCACCAAGCATCATCATCATTGTAACTCCATCACTCCAAAGTGTCATATATCGATCCTCCACATCAAGTCACTCTTTCAAGTTACACCCATACATGTACTTGAAATTATGCATCCCATTCTGCGTCAAAGTCTCTGATCTCAGCTCCTCAATGTATCGGATCCTCCAAGTCCACCATATATGAAGTCCCCAAAAGTCACAACAATCTCATGTCATCATGAGCTCCATGAGTCATCTCCAACCAACAATCTAGCAAGCATACAAGTTTCGGCCAAAAGGTCTCTGCAAGATGCCTCAGCTCTCCATATAGTAGGAATGCTCCATAGTCTTCTCATAACTCCATCCAATTCCATGGCCTTATTATACAAGAGTGCACAACCTCTCCATCAGCTCATAAGTAAAACATCTCCATGTCACACCAGCAAATCTACCTGCACAACATCCCTGCCTTGGCACTCCTCATTGGATGCCCATATGTGACACCTCTATAAGTGCTCTTGCATAATGTCCTTGTATAAGACTACCATGCTCCATGTCTCCAATCTGATGTCCATGACTAAGTTGCCCATGTAGCCTAACCAAATAGACCCATCACAACAATCGGTCATCCTCATCCAAGTCTCTAATCTTTAGTCTAGTGAACTCGGTCACCCAACCATATCATCATCACATGAGTCTCTCCATCATATCTCCCCCACTAAAGGTTCCACCAAGACTTTCTCTTGGTCTCAGCCATGAGAATTCCACCTAAGTATCATCGTACTCAAGTGTGTGCACTTCTCCAATATGTCCATGAGTCATGTCGGGCACTTAGCCAATTCTCCATGTGGCTAAAGCATGACCCTATCCTCCACAATGATCATCATGTTCCTCCCTTGTCACAGGGCCTTGTACCTTCTACCATTAGGTCACAAACAACCCCAACAAGTCCTGCAATAATCAACAATCGTTGCGTCTCCATACAAGGTCAAATCATAGACTTCCATGGTAAGATGCTCCCCTGCATCGGCAAACTGGCTTTGCTCTTCCCTTCATATGGTTCATCTACCAAATGCTCAAGTGAAACACATGTATCAACTGTACTTACATCATCATCGTGAGGTTCCTCCATATGAGTATCCTCATCCATCCATGTCTGCAAACCACATGATCCTGGTTCAACTTGATCAATCTCAAGTCCATCCTCCATCGTTGTCACATCTGCAACATCCTCAATCATCATGACTTCCTCTTCCTTATTAGCACAATCTGCCACTTCATCCTACTCCATTGTCCAACCAAGTTGAAGATATATTCTTATATATTTATATATTTATGATTATTATATTAATATTATAATAATATTAATTAATAATAATAATAACTAATAATAACATAATTAGTATTATATTATTATAATAATAATATAATAGTTATATCATTATTCACTTATTATTTTTCACATTAACTATACGCAATATAATTATTGTTATATTATTATTATATATTAATATTTTAATTCATTAATAATATTAGTTAATATCATTTAAACAATAATAATCTTTCATAACAATAATTTATTATAAATAACAATAATTCTTTTTAGTAAATGTGGTTGATGTACCCATACCTTCATTTCTATCTATGGCCACACACTGTTGACAAATACATTACTAAAAAATCAATTTATTATTCAAATTTTATAAAACATAAATAAAATTACTTATTCTACTAACAAAAAATGGAAATTTACACACGTGCTCTTTTAGAAAAATATTAAATATATAATTTCTTCTTGCAATTAATTTATAGTTTCTATAAAAAGAATGTTAATTATCATTATTCTCATAACATAAAATATTAATATTCTACATAATCATTAGTATATTAATTGAAAATAATTAATCTTCATAACAATAATTCTTTTAGTCAAATTTGGTTGAATATATATCCACTTTAAGACTCTCATTTCATCTTATGACACAAAACCATTGATAATATTATATAATAATAATATTTTTTTATATTTTTCTATAAAACGTAAAATTATATAATATTATTATATATATATATAAATTATATATATATTATACATTTTATAAAACCGTAGATAAATATATATATATAATATTAATATATATACTTTATATAGTTTTTAGAAAAATATAATTTTTTTTTGTTAAGCTTGGTAGGACTCTCTCATTTTCAATTTTACATGTCCATTATTTACCCCGCAACGGGGGGGGTTAGTACAAGATTCAAACCCAAGATGTCACACCCCCAGGTCGGCGGTAGTCTTTCAACCACTCTTGGCGAGGTGCAGCACCACCGAACACTTCCTTTTCACCGATACTTATGTTCATGGACTACGCCTAACCACTTGTCCTACTTAGTTTTTGTTTCTCAACCAAGTAATTATTAATGTTCCTTTATACCAATGAACACCCATACACATTCATTATCATCAGCAATTATACATGAAGAACACAATTGCAGAGTATAATGGGAGGGGCAACTCCCTGAACTATGAGTCTGCCCGAATTCAATATATTATACAACTTTACAATGTTTACAATGCTTTACAAGTATACTTGGAAACACCAAGTTTCATACTTAGCCAAATTTACAAAGGCCACACCTTCATGTGCCAACCAAAGTTCCTTGCCCGAGTTGGGCGGGCACGCCATCACATGAGCTGCCAATCACACTCCTCAACCAAAATTTGTTTACCGCTGCACGATGGGCGGGCGACCTCACCCGAGTCACCACGCGTTTCCTCCTGCACGACGGGCGGGAAACCTAACCGAGTCACCTGAGTCAACTTCACACGACGGGCGGGTGACCTACCCGAGTCACCCGAGACACCCTTCGCGTTTCTCCTTACACTGCGGGCAGGCGACCCACCCAAGTCACCACCCGCGCTTCTTCACCGAATGTTGGGCACCTCCACACCCGTGCCTTCACCGATAACCAACTTCATGCGAGTTCGCTGTGTAAGCCCACCTAAGAGTGGGTGCATTAGAGTTGCACCTCTTGTTGCGGCTTTTACACCTCTTCACACCTCTTCCTTTCACTGAAGGACTTGCGTTCGATTGAATGACCTCCAAGCTCCAACGCCTTCGTTTACTTATACCAATGGTGGGGCGAACCGCTGCCAAGGCCGACTCGCCTATTATGTGCCAAACGCCCCTTCTACCATCACAAGCTTCTCTTCGATTGTTGGTCGGCCAACAATCCTCGCCCAAGCTGCTATGTGTTCAAGGTCGGCCCGTGGGTTATGTTATCATGCTCCCCGCACTATAAACAAACCATCGCTCAACTTCCTCATGCGCATTTTACCCATGTAACTTCACACATCTTCGTTAAGCTACTCGCTCGGTTAACTTGTTCATTCCAATAAGTCGCACTTCGCACGACGGTTATGACTTCGGACCGCAGGTCCTTACATCCTCCCCCACTTGAAGTCATTGTCATCCTCGACAATATCTCATCCCGGAAACCATCTGTCACCAAGTTATCCATACCAAGGCATATATCCCACTGGTATGCCATACATTGGAAGATCATCTCAATCCATGATCATCAACCATCTCATCACAATCTCCACATGTTGCTCCCCATCGTGGAAGGTTGGCCGCTCCATCTCAGGCTACATGCTTCCTGCAACATATCATGTCGACCTCATCATGTATCATCATCGTGTGAACCGCTGCCATGATATTCCAACACAATGCTAACACATCTTTGTGCACTTCATGACCCCATGTTTGAACTAGTTGGGTGATCAGTCCAACTGTCACGCTCAAACCATGAGAATGCACATCCTCATGCCACTATCAGTTGATTCTGAGAACATCCCGTCACATCCTCAACTCGATCAAGAATTCATCTCCATATAAGTGTAAGCCATGCTCAGCTCCATGAAGTAGTCTCCATCTCATCTGCAACATGTTGTCCATGATGTTTGGTGTCAATGTGCTGCATGAAATCAGCTGCATCTATCCCAACATCATCATCCATCTGCAAAACATCCATCTCCTCAAGGTGAAGAGATCATCTCATCAAACTCTGACTCTCGATGTGCCACATCTAGGTCCATGAAGCAACCTCCATCATATCTGTATGTGCCATCCCTCAAGTCTGCCATAGAAACATGTATACACCTGTCTCACCTATCCATGTGCTACCCATGATCATAGATCAATCAACTCCCATGTGTCAAAAGTGGTTAAGTCTCGACTCAACCATGCTTAAGTGTTGCCACCAAGCATCATCATTGTTGTAACTTCATCACTCCAAAGTGTCATATATTGATCCTCCACATCAAGTCACTCTTTCAAGCTACACCCATACATGTACTTGAAATTATGCATCTCATTATGCGTCAAAGTCTCTGACCTCGGCTCCTCAATGTATCGGATCCTCCAAGTCAACCATATATGAAGTCACCAAAAGTCACAACAATCTCATGGCATCATGAGCTCCATGAGTCATCTCCAACCAACACTCTAGCAAGCATACAAGTCTCGGCCGAAAGGTCTCTGCAAGATGCCTCAGCTCTCCATATAGTAGGAATGCTCCATAGTTTGCTCATAACTCCATCCAAGTCCATGGCCTTGTTGTACAAGAGTGCACAACCTCTCCATCAGCTCATAAGTAAAACATCTCCATGTCACACCAGCAAACCTACCTACACAACATCCCTGCCTTGGCACTCCTCATTAGATGCCCATATGTGACACCTCTATAAGTGCTCTTGCATAATGTCCTTGTATAAGACTACCATGCTCCATGTCTCCAACCTGATGTCCATGACTAAGTTTCCCATGTAGCCTAACCAAGTAGACCCATCACAACAATCGGTCATCCTCATCCAGGTCTATAATCTTTGGTCTAGTGAACTCGGTCACCCAACCATATCATCATCACATGAGTCTCTCCATCATATCTCCCCCACTAAAGGTTCCACCAAGACTTGCTCTTGGTCTCATCCATGAAAATTCTACCTAAGTATCATCGTACTCAAGTGTGTGCACTTCTCCAATATGTCCATGAGTCATGCTGGGCACTTGGCCAATTCTCCATGTGGCTAAAGCATGACCCAATCCTCCACAATGATCATCATGTTCCTCCCTTGTCATAGGCCCCTGTACCTTCTACCATTAGGTCAGAAACAACCCCAACAAGTCCTGCAACAATCAACAATCCTTGCGTCTCCATACAAGGTATCGTCATAGACTTCCATGGTAAGATGCTCCCCTGCATCGGAAAACTGGCTTTGCTCTTCCCTGCATATGGTTCATCTACCAAATTCTCAAGTGAAACACATGTATCAACTGTACTTACATCATCATCGTGATGTTCCTCCATATGAGTATCCTCATCCATCCATGTCTAGAAACTTCATGATCCTGGTCCAACTTGATCAATCTCAAGTCCATCCTCCATCGTTGTCACATCTGCAACATCCTCAATCATCATGACTTCCTCTTCCTTATTAGCACAATCTGCCACTTCATCCTACTCCATTGTCCAACCAAGTTGAAGAAGTTCAACTTCAACATTCCTTTCCAAGACTTCAAGTTCCTTTCGAATCCGAGGATTCTCTTATTTCATCTGCTTCAACCTGTATAAGGTAAGCAAGAGCTTCCCTTCACATTCTTCCAAACCCGCCATGCCTTGTCGTTCAGCTTGGCTGAAGCATTAAGCTTCACCTCTGCTAAACCTGTTTAAACATTCACCTGAATCACGCTGATATTCCACCTGTCACCTACAAGGCTTGAAATTCCTTTCAAGTCTTTTGTCTTCGTAGAATCAGCTCCTTGATTCGGTTCACCAAGTTTCCTACAAAACTTGGACCAGCTCTGATACCAACTGTCATGCCCCCAGGTGAGCGGTAGACTTTCAACTACTCTTGGCGAGGTGCAGCACCACCGAACACTTCCTTTTCACCAATACTTATGTTCATGGACTACGCCTAACCACTTGTCCTACTTAGTTTGTGTTTCTCAACCAAGTAATTATTAATGTTCCTGTATACCAATATACACCCATACAAATTCATTATCATCAACAATTATACACGAAGAAAACAATTGCACAGTATAAAGGAAGGGGCAACTCCCTGAACAATGAGTCTGCCCGAATCCAATATATTATACAACTTTACAATGTTTACAATGCTTTACAAGTATACTTGGAAACACCAAGTTTCATACTTAGCCAAATTTACAAAGGCCACACCTTCGTGTGCCAACCAAAGTTTCTTGCTCGAGCTGGGCGGGTGCGCCCTCACACGAGCTGCCAACTACACTCCTCAACCAAACTTTGTTACTACTGCACAACAGGCAGGCGACCTCACCCGTGTCACCCTGCATTTCCTCCTGCACGTTGGGCGGGCGACCTACCCGAGTCACTTGAGTCACCTTCACACGACGGGTGGGTGACCTACCCGATTCACCCGAGACACCCTTCGCATTTCTCCTTACACGGCGGGCGAGCAACCCACCTGAGTCACCACTCGTGCTTCTTCACAGAATATCGGGCACCTCCACACCCGCGCCTTCACCGATAACAAACTTCATGCGACTTCACCGTGTAAGGCCGCCCAAGAGTGGGCACATTAGAGTTGCGCATCTTGTTGCGTATTTTACACCTCTTCGTACCTCTTCCTTTACCACCGAAGGACTTGTGTTCGATTGGATGACCTCCAAGCTCCAACGCCTTCATTTACTTATACCAATGGTGGGGCGAGTCGTTGCCCAGCCTGACTCGCCTATTATGTGCCAAATGCCCTTTCTACCATCGCAAACTTCTCTTCGATTGTTGGTCGGCCAACAATGCTCGCCCAAGCTACTATGTGTTCAAGTTTGGCCCGTGGGTTATGTTATCATGCTCCCCACACTATAAACAAGCCATCCCTCAACTTCCTCATGCACATTTTACCCATGTAACTTCGCACTTCTTCGTTAAGTTGCTAGCTCAGTTAACTTTTGTGTTCCAACAAGTCACACTTCGCACGGTGGTTATGACTTTGGAGCGTAGGTCCTTACACAAGATCTCCGATTCGGCGAAACTTCATTCCACGGCCATCACCACTTGAGCTACCGGGAGACAGAATTATTTTATTTTTATTTTATAAGTTATAATAATAATATTATATTATTGATAACAATAATATTATTAAGTAATAGTAATAATTTACTAATAAAAATTCATAAATAATATATTAAATAGTTAATTTATTGTTAAAAATAATAATATTTTTTAGTTAAATATTATTAAATAATAATAATATGAAAATTAATTAAAAAACGGAGAGCTCTGGGCGATGGTGGAGCATTTTAGGATTGCAACAGAACCATTCTGATAACCCTACAGGAATACTTGAGTGCGAAGGGATTGCAGCAACTTCATACAACATATATGCTCACAAGGGCCATGAGCGGAATTGCAAGGGGGGAGAGATCCCCTCCTTCATAATATAGTAGCAGGGGAATCTAGCCAACACGATGCAATATTTGGCAGCAACGATGACCATAGAAAAGGACCTCCAGTCTTGGGAGCTAAATGGAAAGCGGAGCTGGGAAGTAAATGTCTATCAAGGGCAGTTAAAAAACCAATATTTGTCATACCAAATAATAACTTGGAGGAATATCGAAAATACATGAAGGATCATGCCCTTATATGCAAATTTATCGGGGCTTAGCCAATATAGAAGGAACTGATCAAATTGATTCAAAAACTATGGCACTCAAAGGGTCACATCGATCTCAAGCTAGGAGAAAAAGGGTCCATTACAATGATTTTCTCTAACCTAGAAGACAAGGGTAGGGTTTTTGAGGATGAGCCCTATTTCTTTAATAATGCAAGACTCTTCATAAGACATTGGGAGGAATGTTATAACCCAGATCAGTAAAAGCTACTTGCAACCCCAGTTTGGGTTCAACTTTTTTCCCTATCAATGGATTTCTGGGACATAGAAATCTTGGAAGGGATTGGTAATTCTGTTGGAACCTCTGCCAAAGTTGCAAAATCTACGTGAAAAGGCAGGTAAACCTCGTACGCTAGAATCTGCATTTACATGAACATTACTGAACCTCTTCCAGACTTCATAGAACTGGAATACCATGATGAGATCTGACAGCAACCCCTAGACTATGAACACATCACTTTTAGATGTCACCGCTACCATGAATATGGCCATTTGTATGGATCTTTCCCATTAAACCAAAATTAAAACCCCATCGATGAGAAAAGAGAAGGGGAAACGATGGAAAAGGGAGATGTGGAAGGATTCCAGGAGGTTCACAGGAGGAAAAGGAATCAGAGACATACAGGAAATCAGAGAGCAAGCCAAAATGAAAAAGAGCTACGAAACCAGAATCAGTTTGTACTACTTCAGGAGGAGGAAGCAGGAGAGATAATCCCTAACATTACCATGGAGGCTAAAATCCCACAAAAAAGGGACCCAGAAGGAAATAAGTCGAAGAGAAAGGAGGTAATAGAAACCTCAGGAAAGGAGATTCCTACGCAAATGATAGCGCATAACCTAATGGAGATCAATAACTCGAAGGAGGACCTCAATGTCAAAGAACAAGTGATGAAGCGCTTATTGTGAGAATGGAGGCACCTTGATGAACGCTTCATTCCAGAAGACCAAAAGAAACTATATAAGGAAACCTTCCAACAATACAAAGACAAACATGGTTCAACTATCATAGTCCAATAGGAACATCTAGGTTCCCAAGTCAGCCAAGGGCAAGAACAAGGAACACAAAGAAAGGGAGGAAATAAACGAGGAAGTAGAACATTGAATGAATCCATACAAATGGCTGGGGAGCTATTAGTAAATTTTGGAAGGGTAGTTCCATTGTCAAATGTATTTCAACAAACCCCCAAATTGTTGAAATGAGACCTCAATAGCAGAGGAAAACAGAGGTACCTTAAAAAGAGACTGAAGAAACACAAGCCAAACATCATGATAATACAGGAAACTAAATCAGTGAAAGAAAGATAAAAGGGATTTTGGAAAATTTTAAACCCCAGTACCAAGTCATGGCTCAATATGCTAATGGTAGAACGGGAGGGCTAGCAATCATATGGAACTCTGAAGAGGCTTGGTTTGAGGACTAGATCAGCCTCCCAATAATACTATCAGGCAAGTTTCAGAATATTAGATCCAAAGAATGGGTGCTCCTTACAGGGTTTTAGAGATCTCACACCCCAAGGGAAAGAGGAGCATTCCTCCAGAATCTAGAAAAAATGAGAAACCTATACCCAAAGACCTATGGGTAGTAGGTGGAGATTTCAACATGATTACCTATCTAGCTAAGAAGAAGGGAGGAATGAGAAGAATGGACGGTAATATGGAAGCCTTTGGAGACCTCATTGCAGAACTTCACTTCATGGACGGACTATTTTATTTTATTTTATAAGTTATAATAATATTATTATTATTATTGATAACAATAATATTATTTAATAATAGTAATAATTTACTAATAAATTTCATAAATATAATTAAATAGTTAATTATTGTTAGACAATTAATAATATTTTTTATTAAATATTATTAAATAATAATAATATGAAAATTAATTAAAAAACGGAGAGCTCTGGGCGATGGTGGAGCATTTTAGGATTTCAATAGAACCATTCTGATAACCCTACACGCATACTTGAGTGCGAAGGGATTGCAACAACTTCATACAACATATATGCTCACAGGGGCCATGAGCGGAATCGCAAGGGGGTAGAGATCCCCTCCTACCAGAATATAGTAGCAAGGGAATCCAGCCAACATGATGCAACAGTTGGCAGCAACAATGACCGTAGAAAAGGACCTCCAGTCTTGGGAGCTAAATGGCAAGCGGGGCTGGGAGGTAAATGTCTATCAAGGGCAGTTAAAAAACCAATATTTATCATACCAAATAATAAGTTGTAGGAATATCGAAAATACATGAAGGATCATGCCCTTATATGTAAATATATCAAGGCTTAGCCAATATAGAAGGAACTGATCAAATTGATTCAAAAACTATGGCACCCAAAGGGTTACATCGATCTCAAGTTGGGAGAAAAAGGGTCCATTACAATGATTTTCTCTAACCTAGAAGACAAGGATAGGGTTTTTGAGGATGAGCCCTATTTCTTTAATAATGCAAGACTCTTCATAAGACATTGGGAGGAATGCTATAACCCAGATCAATAAAATCTACTTGCAACCCCAGTTTGGGTTCAACTTTTTTCCCTATAAATGGATTTCTCAGACCTAGAAATCTTGGAAGGGATTGGTAATTCTATTGGAACCTCTGCCAAAGTTGCAGAATCTACGTGAAAAGGCAGGAAAACCTCTTACGCCAGAATCTGTGTTTACATGAACATTACTGAACCTCTTCCAGACTTCATAGAACTGGAATACCATGATGAGATCTGACATCGACCCCTAAACTATGAACACATCACTTTTAGATGTCACCGCTACCATGAATATGGCCATTTGTATGAAGCTTTCCCATTAAACCAAAATTAAAACCCCATCGATGAGAAAAGAGAAGGGGAAATGATGGAAAAGGGAGATGTGGAAGGATTCCAGGAGCTTCACAGGAGGAAAAGTAATCAGAGACATACAAGAAATCAGAGAGCAAGCCAAAATGAAAAATAGCTACGAAACCAGAATCAGTTTGTACTACTTCAGGAGGAGGAAGCAGGAGAGATAATCCCTGGCATTACCATGGAGGCTAAAATCCCGCAAAAATGGGACCTAGAAGGAAATAAGTCAAAGAGAAAGGAGGTAATAGAAACCTCAAGAAAGGAGATTCCTACACAAATGATAGCGCATAACCTAATGGAGATCAATAACTCGAAGGAGGACCTCAATGTCAAAGAACAAGTGATGAAGCGCTTATTGTGAGAATGGAGGCACCTTGATGAACGCTTCATTCCAGAAGACCAAAAGAAACTATATAAGGAAACCTTCCAACAATACAAAGACAAACATGGTTCAACATCATAGTCCAATAGGAACATCTAGGTTCCCAAGTCAGCCAAGGGCAAGAACAAGGAACACAAGGAAAGGGAGGAAATAAGCGAGGAAGTAGAACATTGAATGAATCCATATAAATGGCTGGGGAGCTATTAGTAAATTCTGGAAGGGTAGTTCCATTGTCAAAGGTATTTCAACAAACCCCCAAATTGTTGAAATGAGACCTCAATAGCATAGGAAAACAGAGGTACCTTCAAGAGAGACTGAAGAAACACAAGCCAAACATCATGATAATACAGGAAACTAAATCAGTGAAATAAAGATAAAAGGGATTTTGGAAATTTTCAAACCCCAGTACTAAGTCATGGCTCAAGATGCTAATGGTAGCATGGGAGGGCTAGCAATCATATGGAACCCTGAAGAGGTTTGGTTTGAGGACTAGATCAGCCTCCCAATAATACTATCAGGCAAGTTTCGGAATATTAGATCCAAAGAATGGGTACTCCTTACAGGCTTTTAGAGATCTCACACCCCAAGGGAAAGAGGAGCATTCCTCCATAATCTAGAAAAAATGAGAAACCTATACCCAAAAGACCTATGGGTAGTAGGTGGAGATTTCAACATGATTACCTGTCTAGCTAAGAATAAGGGAGGAATGAGAAGAATGGACGCTGATATGGAAGCCTTTGGAGACCTCATTGTAGAACTTCACTTCATGGACCTTCCAACAATTAATGGAATCCACACTTGGAATAATAAAAGGGGAGGAAACCATCAAATTGCTTCACGCCTGGACATATATCTAATCTTAGGAAAAGCCATAACCATAGATATCTTCATGTAAGCCTCGATCCTCCCATGCATGAGCTTGGACCACTGGCCGATAAGACTAGAGGTAGATCTAATAGAGCGACCCAAGAACCGACCTTTCAGATTCGAGGCCTTCTAGTTAAGAGATCGGGGTCTCCTAAAAAGAATAGAGGAATGGTGGAGAACGAGTAATGAGCAAGGGTGGAACTACATGCATACTTTCCAACTTAAACTTAAGGAATTAAAAAATAAAATAAGGAAATGGAACAAGGAACAATTTGGACATATTATGAATGTTCAGCACCAAATCAATAAGCGTATGATGGAGTTGCAACAAAAAATCATACATGAAGGGAGAAATGAAACCCTTATAAAGGAAGAAGGATTTCTAATAAATCAGCTGGAGGAAATAAGAAAGAAGGACGAAACCCTTTGGAAACATAAATCAAGGGTAAATTGGTTGCGGGAAGGTGAACACCACACTCGATTTTTCCATAAAGCCATGGTCCAATATAGGTAGCACAACATAATTTACTCTTTCAAAGATGAGGAGGGGAATCATAGAGTGCAACATGGAGAAATGGAGGAGCCTCTTATGAACAATTTCAATGACCTCCTCATGAAACCATTGGAGAACAGAATGGAAACCATACAAAGAATCACACATAATATCCCTCATCTGGTAACTTGGGATTAGAATCTAGCCCTGATGAGAGTAGCCACACTAGAAGAGGTGAGAGAGATTATCAACAAAATGCAAAAAAATAATGCCGAAAGCCCAAATGGGTTCACAACAGATTTCTTTCAAGCTACCCGAAAATTCATGCGACAAGACATTCTAGAGGTGGTAGAGGAATCACGTAGAGATCAAAAGGTATGCCCTAGCTTGAATTCCATTTTTATTGCTCTTATTCCCAAAACATCAAAATCTGAAGATTCGTAAGGGTTCTGGACTATTGCTTTGTGTAATGTAATTTACAAAATCATTGCTATACTCATTGTAAAACGCCAAAAACCCCTTCTTCCTAACCTCATTTCCCTAGGGAGGGATTTGTAGAAGGAAGAGAAATCCTCAATGGGTTCATAACCTCTCAAGAAATAGTGCACTCTCTAAAGTCGAGAAAGCTCCCAAGAATGATGATTAAGCTGGATCTATCTAAGGCTTATGATCAACTAAGTTTGGCCTAGCTGAATGGTGTCCTTAAAGCCTATGGTTTCGATCAAAGATGGATGAATTGGATTTATGCCATGATCTCCTCCCCTGTTATCTCCATATTGCTGAATGGGACTCCTACCCCCACTTTCAACCCAACCCGTGGCTTAAGGCAGGGAGTTCTAATATCTCCTTTTCTCTTCATTCTTGTTGTGGAAGGTCTCAATCATTTTATCAAAAATGAATTCAATGCATTGGTGGGAAAATTATATGTGTTATAATTCCAACATTAAATTATCAATCAGAGAGTCGTAAGTTTCGTCGCACAAGCGCAGCTAATAGGATCAAAGCGTCTAATCTAAACTAGAATTGAAATCGAATTATTGTTTAAGTACAGAATTTCTATTTCTAATTGAAACTAATCAATTAAGGAAAACACGCTTAAACAATATGAATAAGAAATTTTAATTAATGTGCAAATGAAACCAACTCTAATTAATATTAAACCAAGAAATACAAACAATCATTCGAATGATTTCAATCTTAATCTAAGTAATGAAAATCTTAAATCAAACACTAAGATTTATTTATTCTAAATGCAACAATCTTAAATCAACCAAGACTAACTCAAAAAGGCATCAAGCTTATGCTAATTTCAATTCAAAAAAAAATAATTATAATCTAAATGATTTAAGCTAATGAAATAAACAATCCAAACAATACCGCGACTAATCTAATTCCCGGGATCACACAAAGATCTACTACTTTACTTAATCATCAAAAGACTAAATTACTGCAATGACCATTTCAAGGCTAAATTACTTCAATTGCAATGCCAATTCAAACCTAGACTACTCCTAATTAACATCGAAATACTTTAACTACAAGATTCATATTGCATATAATGGAAAACAAGATCATTCAAATCAAAATCAAAATGCTAAACTCTAAGATTCAGATAGCATCTAATGGAAAACAAAATTACTCTAATCGAAATCGAAATGTTGAACTATAAGACTCTGATTGAACTCATGAAAACATTCGTAAATGAAAATCAATTTTCAAATCTAATTCCTTTGATTGGAATGAACTACAAAACTTGCTTCCAGGTTGTGGTGGGCCCTTTCCACTCCTGGAGCAAGTTAGATTAACCCAATGGAAATAAATTTCAAAACACATTCATAATACTTACAAAGGATTTAGAGATGAAGCAAAATTCAATCAAGATGCAATTATTATTACAAAAGAGCTTCAATCCATCCTTTATTCCTTCCATACTTCTCTTCCTTTTTCCAGAACTTAAAATAAAAACCATGGTTGGGCCATTTATAATATTTACAAGGCGATTTAGTCATTTTCCTCAATTCTAGAAAATTGAACAATTTTAACAAACTGACCCCAAAGATATTCACATATCTTCCTAACTGTGGAGAATTTTGGAAATTTTTTTGGAGGAAACATAAATTGTTATAGTTTCAATACAAACTTTTCCTGGATTTGTCTCATTCAAATCCAGATCCTTGGAAATCGTGCCCAAAATTGGTTGTCTAGCTCTTTTTGCAAGATTCTAGAACTCTGGAAAAATAGTCATTTTGTATAAAACTTCCTCCAAGAACCACTTATAACTTTTAGAAAAAAGTCGAATCTAGAGAAACGGTTTTGGATATAGATAATTGGTTATATTGTTAACAAACCAATTTGCTTATATTTTCCAGATTCACCTCCATCTGCACGAAAATCGAGGTCAAAATTGGAAGCTTGGAAAGTGTGCACATTTTGAGCAGATCTGTTAGTTAGCTCCTAGGGACCCACATGTCCAACCTGGTTGCTATCCAACACATGGAAAGGTATTAAAACTTTATTTTGGACAATAACCTCCATCGGTTTTCCCCAGAAGCATGTTGAAATGTCGAAACACCAAATTGGATATTCTCGTACTCTACTTGTACCAACTATTTTAACTGACTTGTGAAGAATTTTGACAATGGAACCCTGTGACAGACAAACTTAGCAAAACCATCCTTAGTAAATCATCTAAAAATCATCTTTAATCATAGAAAATATAAGAAAACTAATGATAATCAACCATGAGATGTAAGACGTGAATTGGCAGCAAGTGATGGAATTATGGTGTGAAATGAGTGTAATAGTACATGAATATAGGTTATGAATGGTGGTATTGAATGATGAAAACATGGGCATAGGTGAGGTCCAACATCCCCCCTGCTTGAGGATTTGCATGTCCTCATGTAAACAAGGAATTTTCTCATATATAGATTTTATGGTATCGTGGCGTTCGGCAGGGTTAGTTTTTGTGGAGCAACACTGCGCAAAGATTTGAGGGTGTTGGTTTTTCTAGAGCAACACCATTCTTATTTGACTGCCATATATTTGATTTTGAGAGAAATAAAAATTGAGGATAAACAACATATCTGGTAGGAGGAAATGATAAATGAGATGATAGGTGACAATGGAAATGGTGGATGAGATGGTAAAATAGGTGCTTGCATACTCAGTTTTTGTGAGGCCGATGCTTATGGATGGTTTCTTTCTGAAAGGAATCAATGACTTCATCCTCTATTGGATACATTCAACTAACATTATATGTGAATGTAGGAGGGGAAGGTACTATAGTTACTGCTTTGTTTACATGAACCAATATACCTTTCTTTTCATGATTATGACCTTATTAGAGTAGCATCCATTCTATTATGAATGGAGAGTTTTCAAATGAAAGGTATATGAAGAATGTAATACATGGTGGTTAATCATAAAAGCTTCCTCGAATATCTAATGAATTAAAGAATATTAAGCCAACATTACCTCAAGTTACCTTTACTTTTGATGTACTTGTTGTTGTAAGATGAAGTGGAAGATGAACCGGAACATGGCTGAAAGTTTGTTATGAAACCAGCTCATGAAAAGATAGAAAAGATAGATCAATGCCTTAGAATTCAGCCTCTTCGAGGGGGAAACCCCCTTTACATTACATAAATGAACAATTCTTGGATGATACAAATGACAAAACCTCCTTTCTATATATA
>APFE030561671.1:8351-20917 GCA_000404065.3 Pinus taeda | reverse complement strand
ATATTTGGGTCATATTGTATCTCATGAGGGTGTTAAGGTAGACCCTAATAAAATTAAAGCCATTAAGGAATGGGAAATCCGCACAACCATAAAGAATATTCGAGGCTTTATTGGGTTGAAAAGGTATTATCCCAAGTTTCTTAAGAAATATGGGATAATAGTGGCAAATCTAACATCAATATTGAAGAAAGATTCATTTTCTTGGACTCTAGAAGAAACAAAGACCTTTGAACATCTTAAAGAGGTAATCTGCCAAGCACTAGTCTTAGCTATGCAAGACTTCACAAAATTTTTTATTGTGGAATGTGATGCTTCGGGAAATGGAATTGGTGTTGTTTTAATGAAAGAAGGAAGACCAATTTCTTTTGAAAGTCCTCAAATAAAAGGAAAGTATCTACACAAAACTATTTATGAGAAGGAAATTTTGGAAATGCTACATGCACTAAAGTAATGGCGACCTTACCTAATGGGAAGACACTTCAAGGTAAAACTAAATCATGATAGTCTTAAACAATTTTTGGAACAAAGATTATCTTCATAAGAACAACAAAAATGGGTGACAAAGATGTTGGGTTATGACTTTGAAATCATCTACAAAAGAGGGAAGACAAATGTTGTTGCAGATGCACTCTCAAGAAAGGATGAGGATGTGGAAGAATTTCTTTGTGCCATTTCTATTATCCAACCTAAGTGGATAACCAAAGCAAGGGATGAATGGAAGAATGATGAAGAGGTTTGGTCACTCATTCAAAAAGTTGCAGCAAGATTCCCATACCATTTTGATACATTTAGCTTGGAAAAATGATCTTACTGGTACAAAAATCACTTATTATATTTGTAAAGGAATCCCACTCAAACAAAATATTATTTTGGATTATTTACACCTCTCCATTAGGAGACACTTCCAAATTTAAAAACTTTACCATTAGGGTTTCCAAGAAGGGATTTTTTTTGGATGCCTTAAATCTAAATTCAGAGTTTTGTAGAATGTTTGGTTCCAAACCAAAATTAAGTGAGAAACAATTTAAGACCCCAGGTTTGTTACAACCTGTAGCATTCCAATCAGCATTGGGAGGACGGTCTCAATGGATTTTATCCAACAGGTTCCACCCAAGTTCTAAAGGGAAAAGAGTGGTTTTTTTTTCATCATGGGTATTGATAGACTTACCAAGTATGCACACTTTTGTGCATTATCTCATCCTTTTAAATCCAGTACAGTTGATACTGCATTTATGGAAACAATTCAAAAGCTTCATGGAAATCCAAAGATTATAGTAAGTGACAAAGATCCCATTTTCACTGGAATTTTTTGGACAAAATTATTTTCTTGGCTTGGTACTCAATTAGCTCATAGTTCATCTTATCATCCTCAATCTGATGGGCAACTGAGATAGTGAAAAAAAATTTGGAAGGATATCTTCGTTGCTTTGTATCTAATAAATAAACACAATGGGTCAAGTGGTTACCTCTAGTTGAAAGGTGGTATACCACTTCCTTCCATATTGCAGAAAAATGGCCCCATTTATTTCACTTTATGGATATCATCCACCATCCATCGCATCATATTTAAGAGAAGATTCTTAGGTTTAAGCAGTGGAAAATCACATCAAGAATCAACAACAAGTTCTCCAACTCTTAAAGGATAACCTCACTCTGGCGCAGAATCAAATGAAACAACAAACATATGAACATCACAGTGAAAGAAGTTTCGATGTAGGTGACTAGGTATTTTTACAGCTACAACCATACAAACAAATGTCTCTCAAGCAAGCTAAGAAGGATAATAAATTATCACCCAAGCACTACGGTCCTTACAAGGTGTTGCAAAAGATTGGTACTATGGCATACAAATTGGAGTTTCTGGCATCTTCTCGACTACACCTAGTTTTGCATGTTTCATGCTTAAAGAAGGTTATCAGTGACAAGTTTCCAGATCAAACAGTGTTTCCAAATCTTTATGAAGAAGAAAAAATCATATTTGAGCCTGAAGTAGTCACCAAAAAAAGAACTCGACATCTACAGAATCAATCAATTTCATAGTATCTCATTAAGTGGAACAACTTACCCATTGAAGATTCCACATGGGAGGATGATAATTTTATACAGAAGCATTCAAAACTACTCAAGCATTGAGGACAACATTTTTTTGAACGAGAGGGGCATGTTAGGTCCCTATAATACTAGTGTATTCCCCTTATTATTATTTTTGTGCCCATGTAGCACCCATATTGTTATTGTTGTACCCCATAGAAGCCCACTATTATTATTGTTGTGCCCTTACATTATTATTGTTATGTAGGCTCTAATTATATTGTGACCCCTTAGACTCCTATATATACAAAGGAGGTATTTTCATTTGTATCATCCAAATTTTTTTCATTTATGTAATGTAAAGGATTTTTCCCCCTCAAAGAGGATAATTTTTAAGTCATTGATTTATCTATTTGTGAGTTGGTTGTATAACATTCATTGACCCCAATCCCCTACAGTTCTAGAAGAGGACTCACATTACTTATTTTTTATTTTGGTATCCATTATATTAGGGGTTGTGTTGCTGTAACAACCCTGGGTTTAAAGTTCATGTAATAAAGTTAATGAAGGCGAAATAAGGCCAAGGTCATAGGACACATATTTCAAGCTAAATGTTGGGTAAGGTATCCTAGTGGGAATCAGTTATTGTTTATTGTGGCTAAGGGAAATTGGAAAAGACAATTACAAAGGGTTTGAAAAGGCAATGACAAAGGGTTGGAAAAGGAAAAAAGTTATTATTGGCATTTATTTTATGAAAATAAAGGAAAATAGGAGAAAAGGGAGGTGAAAGGTCACATGTTGCATGTGAGGAGGAAATTGAAGGGAAATTAAGGAAAATGAAGAAATTAGAGGCATCAATAATTAAAGGCTTCTAAGGATGAGTTCACAACTTTTGTCATTTTAGGTTCAGAGTTGGTTTCAAAGAGGAGAGGAGAACCAAGTAGAGAAGGAAAGCAAGTAAGCAAAGGAAGGAAAAGGAAGGACAAGGAAATCAAATACCAAGGAAGGAAAAGTTGGATCAAGTGGATTAAGAGAGAATACTCACAAGTAACAAGTCGTATGTATGATTTCCTAGTTGTTTTTGGCATGCATGTGTTTATTGGTTCATTTTTTATATTTGTTGTGGGTTTTACCAGGTTTCAACAATGGTTTTTAGCCTAGCCTTGCCATTTATGGATAACAATGGTGTGATGGGATTCATTCTTGGTTGAGATTTGGATTACTGGAAGGTTTTGGATCTGGGTGAGGTGGTCTGAGGAAAATCCCAAGGGTTGGGGGTGGAGATGGTTTTCTCCTCGAAGACCTCAATAGGTGGGTGGATAGAGGAAAATTCCTCAAGGCGTGGTGAAGGAATACTAAGGCATCCAAGCTTAGATTTGATTTTATGATCTCAGGACTGATTTAGGTGAGACCAAGGTATTTTGAGGGTGGAGGTTGCTTAACCTCTGTATTCCCTTAGATTTTCATGCATTTCTTTATCCCATGAGGTCCCACATTCATGCTTGGAATATGGAATGGGGGTGATTGGCTGAAAGAAAGATTTGGTTCAACCTAATCTATGGTTAGTTGGTACATGGATGTCCCTGACTTGGTTGGATTTTTCATATGGTAAATTCTTGTCTTTATGAGTAAATGTACGTGTTATTATGTGGCTTTAATGGATGTTCTATCATTGTTGATTATTTGGTTATATTTTGGTTATAAGCATGGTACTAAGATATATTTAAGTATGGCTCTTATCACCTTTTAATTGATGAATGACTAGTTAATTAATGCATGACCTAATTGGTATTTTGGGAACTATTGTGGGAGGGAATTAGTCCTTCCTGGTAAACCTCAGATAAGTTTCTGATCTCTATATTCATATATGCATTCATGGCTTGTAGGTTGCATGTTAATCATGTGTTTGATGGAATGACTATCATGGTTATATCAGGCTAGGTCAAGTCCTTGAATAAGTTTTGTGTTAATAGGATTTTTCTCTATGTTATTTATCATTTCTAGGAGTTTCATTAAGTTCCACGTAGGGTTTTAGATCCTAGCCCTAAAAAAGTGGCTTAAATATTGTAGTTGTTGGAACAAAAATGTCTGAAAGAAACTGCAGCCACTAGGAAGTAGGCTAGTGGGAGTGACTAGAGGGTAATAGTCACTTGGAGGCCTTGTCATGGGAGTGACTTAGGGTCTAGCTCACTAAAAAAGAAAGTTACCTCAAGGGGTGGACACCTAGAATGGTTGGTTAGTTCTTGGGGGTCTTATAACACTTGAGGAAAGTGATTAAGGTCTTGTTTTGTTAGATCCATTTCCTTAAGGTCATATAGGAGGTTGAGTGATGTCAAAGTATCCATTCAGCTCATGCTTACCTTAGGAAATATGGTGGAAGTGGGTAGATATGAGAGGAGTCATGTTATAGAGTGGTACCATAGCATGGTTCAAACACTTGGACCTAATGGTCTAGATGCATATGTTTATGCATGCATTTTCATGGTTATGGTTGTCATGCATGGGGTCATTGTATATAGTTGGTATTTTCATGAATGATGTTGGTATAGTGATATGATTATGATTATACATTTATCATTCTAATGTGGATTTATTTTGTTGATGAGATAAGCCTCCCGTGAATGTCATTGAGGTATGATTTTAGTTATGGTATCTATTTGGTTTATTTGACATGGTATGTTTGCAAGAAGAAGAGAATCAAATATGAAAAGAAAAATGGTGGATGACAGTTCACATGACTCTTCTTATAGATTATTTGGGCAACAAGGAGATGTGTATTATCCCGACATAGCAAATAGATTGAGGAGTTTGAGAGTAGAGATCAAAATCCACAAGGTAGACAATCACAAGTTGGCTGTGACAAAGGAAAGACTTGTAGAGATAGGGACAATTGAAGATTATTCAAGAGAAAGAAGAGAAGACTAATGGAGCCTATGGTAGTAGGTATCAGTTAGAATACAGGTTGGATAGAGGGGATACATTCAAAGGTGGAAGATCATTGGGTGCACTTGAAAAGAGGGGCGGTATGTATGGGTTTCATTCTAGTTCCTATTCTGGGAGACATAATCATCATCACCACCATCATCCCTATAGGAGGAGTGAGTACTTTCCTAATGAATTCAAGAAGTTCAAGCTACCCACATTTGATGGAGAGATGAAGAAGTTAGAAGATGCAGAGGCATGGTTGCTTGGGATGAAGAAATTCTTCAGATTGCATAACTAATTAGAGAACATGAAAGCCAAAATAACCACCTTCAACATTAAAGGGAAAGAAAACATTTGGTGGGAAGATGTGAAGAATGTTAAGGGAATTCGAGAAGAAGTGTTGATTTTGGATGAGTTTGAGAGACTCTTCAAGAAGAAGTACCTATCTGAGCGGTATTATGATGACAAAGCTAAGGAGTTTTATGAGTTGTAGATGTGTTGCATGATAGATGATGAGTATACTAACAGGTTCCTAGAGTTATTAAGGTATGTGCCTTACCTCAGGAATGAGTATGTGAAGATTCAAAGGTTCATGAGTGGGTTTCCAACAACATAGAGATTGGATTGAGTTTGATGAGCCTAGGTCGATGGAGGAAGCCATTAGGAAATTGAAGCATTGATATGAGAAGTCAAAGCATAAAGCTGAGCCTAAGCGTGATTTATAGGGAAATGAGAAAGTTAAAGGGAAATGGACACCAAAGAGAGGAATAGCGCAGGATGTAGGTGAGAAAGAAAATGTTTCTCCTTACAAGAAGTTCAATGTAGTGGAAAAGGGAGATGGGTCATAGCCTAGAGAGGAGCAGAACAAGGGTGATGGTAGGGGATTGTTGCAGTGTTGGATATGTGGCAAAGATCATCGTAAGAAGGATTATACATTGTACTAGGGTGGCGGGCCTCAAATCTACAATTCTAATGAGGTACAAATAGTTGGGGATGTTGGCCATAACATTCCTCAAATATATGCAGTTGTGGAGAAAAATAAGGCAGATCACCAGGCACCCATTATTGAGATGGAAGGTAAGATCTATGATCAATTTGTTTCTATTTTTATTGACCCTGGATCTAATTATAGTTATTTTAATCTTGGCCTAGTGGATAAGTGTGGTTTGAGAAAACAAGTGGATGCAAAGTGTTGTTTGGTGCAATTGGATACAGGTACTAAGAATATACTTCATCACTGGGTAAGAGCTTGTGCATTTGAGTTCAATGGTATGCCTACCTCAACAAATCTGAATGTGCTTCCATTGGAATTGTACAATATGTTGTTGGGTATGGATTGGTTGTATCTTCAAAGGACTAAAGTAGATTGTTATGATAAGTCTATTGAGTGCCTGGATTATAATGGAGAAAGGAGAATCTTGTAGGGAAAGAAGAAGCCTACATTAGTGAGGATGATTACAATTATGCAAGCTAAGTGCAATCGCAAGAATATGTGTGTACTATTTGCAGTCCATATTTCTAGTGACAAGGGTAAGGATGTTGAGGATGTGGATATCTTCAGGAGGTACCCTGTCTTGCAACAGTTTTAGGACGTGTTTCTAGTAGAATTTCAGAGTTTCCTCCTCATAGGGAAGTGGACTTTTCTATTGAGTTGGTACCAAGGGAAACACCAACATCAAAGGCACCTTACAGGATTAGCACTCTAGATTTGGTAGAATTGAAGTTATAGTTGAAGAAAATGTTTGGCAAGGGACACATTAGGCCAAGTGTATCACCTTAGGGTGCACTAGTGTTGTTCATGAAGAAGAAGGATGGTACTCTTTGATTGTGCATCAATCACAAGTAGTTGAATAAGGTAACCATCAAGAACAGGTATCCATTTTTGAGGATTGATGACTTGTTTGACCAGTTGAGGGGAGAAACAATGTTCTCAAAGATCGATTTGAGATTAGGATACCATCAAGTGTGCATTAAAGAAGAGGGAATCTATAAGACCACTTTCCCGACCAGGTATGGGAATTATGAGTTTGTTGTAGTTCCTTTTAGTATAACTAATGCTCCAACTACTTTTGTGTTCTTGATGAATGGTGTGTTGTGTCCTTATCTAGACAAGTTTGTTATTGTGTTCATTAATTATATATTGATATATTGTAAGAATGAGGAAGAGCATGTCGAACACTTAGCAAAAGTATTGAGATTGCTAAGAGAGCATCAACAGTATGTTATGCTTATCAAATGCAACTTCTTTCAGATAGATGTACATTACTTGGGACATGTTGTTTTGAAGGAAGGCATAACAATGGACCCAAAAAAGATAAGGGATATCATGGAGTGGGAAAATCCTAAGAATGTGGATGAGGTCAAATCATTCTTGGGTCTAGCAGGTTACTATAGGAGGTTCATCAAGAACTTATCATAGATTACATATCCTATTACATCTTTACGAAGGAAAGGAAATAAATTTAAATGGATAGAGGAATGTGCAACAATTTTCGAGTAGTTGAAGAAGTTGCTTAAAAATGCTCCAGTGTTAAATATTACATATATAGATAAAGAGTTCGGGGTGTGCACAGATGCTTGCAAGAGAGGACTTCATGGATTCCTAATGCAGGAGTGACAAGTGGTGTGATATGAGTCAAGGAAGATGAATGAGCATGAGAAGAACTATGTCACACATGATCTTGAGTTGGAAGTGATCATTCATGCATTGAATATGTGGAGGCACTATCTTCTTAGCAGGAGGTTTGTATTGATTTTTGGCATTATGATATAGGTGTTGTCCTTGATGGAAACTCACACAGATGACAATTCATAGTGCAATAGGTTAACAACAAATGATTATAGATTGAAGAAAGAGAGTGGTTTAAGAATTATACGCTGGTTCACTTTGTCCAAGTAGCGTATACACGCGGGTTAACAGAACAATAGGATTGTATACATATACATGCATTTTCACAGAATGAAAAGTGCATTTGGGATGGAAAATCAAGGTTTTGGTCTAAGGTATTTGGTCCTAGGTATTTGGTCGAGGTTTTGATCCGAGATATTTGGTCCGAGGTATTGGTCCAAGGTATTTGGTCCAAGGTATGATTATAAGTGGTTTTGGTCTGAGGCATTGAGAAAGGCCTAAAACTATATATGGAGGAGAAGATCATTAGGCCAAAGTGTGCAAGTATTGAATATCTTATGAAGTGTTAGATCAAATATGTAGTTTATGGGTTTTTGATGCTTGATCTAAACTAAGGATGCACCTATGTGTTTGATGATGAATGATGGATCAGGATCATAAGGGTTGAAATGAATTATCATTATGTGGTCTGATCATGGATAGTATAGACTTGAATACTGACGCATGTTTTATTCTGTAAATGTTATGATCTGGGTATGACTAAAGTCTGGAATAGCTGTGAAGTTTTTAAGTTAGTATTTGCAAATCTATACACTAGTTTTCTTTGGTAAATGTGCGTATACATGTTGGTTCAACACATAGAAATAGCATATACATTACGAAATATGATATTTGAAGTTGCAATTGCTTTTAGTTGTTGTTGTAGAGTTCTGGGTTCTGCTCTATGTTCTAGTGACTATATTCTAGAGACAGTGTTCTGAATGTTCAAATTGATTGATTGTGATTTGCTTCAGTGATGATGGGTTTTCAGTGATTGATTCAATTGTGGTTGATTCAGAGATTGATGATTGAGTTTTAGTGATTGGTTGATGCAGATGTATTTGATGGTTGTATTGCAGTGGTGATTTATTCTAAGCTTCAAAGTTATTGATGGGTCCAGTATGAAAATTTGATGAAACGTGGCCTTCAAATTGCAGTGTTGTATTCCGGGAGTATCTAGTCTGAAAATTTATGAAACGTGGTCCTTGGAGGATGCTGAGTGTTAGAACCTTCAGTGAAGAAGTCAAAGCTTCCTACCAGTAGTGGTTGGTGATTTGATTAGGGGGTTGGAGCTCCCTTCTAGTAGCAGTTGGAGAATGAGTGAAGGTTGGAGCCTTCTGTAGGCCGGTGCCTACATGCTAGTAAATGGATCGACTAGTATAAGAGCACCTATGTACTAGTAAATGGATGGGCTAGTACAAGAACTAGGGGGTTGTAGCTCCCTTCCAGTAGAATTTGGAAAATGAGTGAAGGTTAGAGCCTTCTATAGGTCAGAACCTACGTAATAGTAAACAGATCAGCTAGTACAAGAGCTAGGGGTTGTAGCTCCCTTCCAGCAGAAGATGTAGAATGAGAGAAGGTTGTAGCCTTCCGCGGCTGGGTGCTTGCGTACTGGTATGAGTCTGCACTAATACAAGATTGTAAACAAGTTTTTCTTATATTAAAAGAAGACAACAACAGGTGGTTTTTGTCCCACATTGGGTTTCCACCTTAAATCTTGGTGTTCATGTGTGATGGCTTGTTCTGTTATTACTACACATGGTTACTATTTATATGGTTAATGAATTATTGATCACTGATTAAATATCAACATATGATTAATTAATTGAATCATAAGTTTGTTGGATATACGTTGGTTGCCTTAAATACAGTTCCATGTACACATGAGTTACTTTCATTGAAGTAGCATATATAAATCAGAGTATGAAAAGAAAAAAGCTATTGATTTGAATAATACTGATTCACCCCCGCCCTCTCAGTATTATTTCCAACAATTGGTATCAGAGCAGGTCATTTGGTAGAAGCTTGATCACTTAAAGGAGATCTATAGAAACAATGGGAAAGAAGCTAAAGAAGAAAGCACCTCAGAAGAAGACAAATTCAAGAAATAGTGATAGCAGGAGAGACAATTGGCCGTTAGGTGGAAAAAAGTATTCAAATTCAGAATCACCTCAGATTGAAGATGAACAAGCAAAAGAAGTATCGGGTACAAAGTTTTTGTCTTCTAGTGATACTTTTCTTTGTTCAACCAATGTTGAAGATATTGAAAGTGACCGTGAAAGAAACATAGAGGAAGAAGTTAAAAGACTCACAGATAAAATCAGAGATCAACAATATCTATTTAACAAAAGGGAGTGTGCCTTCAGAGAAGAAGTTACCAAATTAAAAGCTCAGTTGGAGGAAGGAAACAAAGTAAGGAAGCAATATAAGGAAAAGGAAGATTAATGTCAAAAGCTGGAGGATAAAGTGACATCATTAAGAAATAAAGTAAATGAAAAGAGTACAACAATAAAGAGACTTAAAGATAGATCCAGTTACTATGAAAGTCTTGAAGCTAAGATCCTCTCTCTAAAAGAAGATCTTGAAAAATCAAATAAGCAGAATGAAGAACTACCTCAAGAAGATGAAGAACAAGAAAATGAGATTCTCAAATTAAGGCAATAGGTGGAAGAAGGAAGAAAGGTTGAAGAAATCTTGCATAAGAAATATTTTGAAAAGGAAGAGCAATATCAGGTTGAGGTAAATATCTTAAAAGGTAAATTAGAAGAAAAGGATAAACTGTTATGATTTCAAGATAGTACTAAGATTTTGGAAAATATTCTTAGTAGTCAAAGGTCTCCTACCATCAAAACTAGTCTTGGTTTTCATGAATCTGTTGAAGTTGAAACTAGCTCGCAAGATGAGGCAAGGAAATACAATGCAAAATCTTAAATGCTAAACAAGGAGATGAGAGGTCAACCCCATCAACAACCAAGGAAAGAAAGTCTTCAAAGAAAATCTTTTACTCCTAACAATGGAAGTGATAGTTGGTTATTTTCTCTAATGAATAATGTTGAATGTTTTATATGTCATAATTTTGGACACATTGCAGCAAGATGCAGAAGTATAATGATTGAACAACATCACACAAAAATATCATCAACTTCCAAGTACTTTAATGGATATTGTTTTTCTTGCAATATGTTTGGTCACAAAGCCATTGACTTCTATAGAGGGAATATGAAACATGTAAGATGTTATGCATGCAACAAGTTTGGACATATAGCAAAGGAATGCAGGAGAAAATTTCGGCCACCATACCAAAAGGAGAAAACATCATCACACTCAAAGATATGGAAGAAGAAGGAAGTATAGTCAGAAAGATGTGGCATAGCACAATGTACAGACATAATAGACTCAGGGGGAGTAGAAAGTTTGAAACTTCAGTGCTCCAATTCTCATATGCAGTTATTATAAAGAGAAGTCACATATATACACGAGTTAGAAGCTGCACAGTCGTGTATATGGTGTTTTGAGGAAAAAGAAGTGGGATGGCCTCAGGAAAAGGGGTCTCATATGGTTTAGTCAATTATCTGCTATGTTTGATGATGCTTACAATATGCTAATGATATGTGGAAATTTTTTGGTCCTCATACGATGTTAAAAAGTTGATGTATATCTGGTTGATGATGATGCCTTGATGATTCTTACTGATATTTGCAATGATCAGATCTGACAATGAATAATTGGCACAGGTTCATGGGCAGCATATGCTTCTAATAATGCATTTTTGGCATTATGTAAGAAGATCTTGGTACATGAAGATGTTTATATTGCTTGATCCAAATAGTTGTTTTGATTCAGGTGACTCTTTTGATGATGTACATATACAGGCTGTTGATATTGATGCTGCTGATAGATGTTGATGGTGCAGATCATAAATGGTGTATGATAGTTGCTGATGACTATCATGGTATTGTTTATATTATTGGTCCTTGTTATAAATGTCATGTATATCATTTGATGTAAAGGTCATGAAAAGACCTAATTTGTAACCCCACTATGCATGGGAAGGATGATGTAATAAGTTATATTTCAGTCATGTATAAACATTTGGTATATCCCCACTTGGTTGGATGGATAAGTCAAAATTGGTGTATCCCCACTTGGCTAGGCTATTGATGTATGAATCATTGGTGATAGGAAGGTCATACTCACTTAGTTGAGTTATAGAGTCATGTTATTCCTTTGAAAAATATTTTTTTACAGACTTTGCATGTGCTCAGGGGGAGCATGGCCAGTTTAGTGCATCTCAGCGTGTACAAAGGGGGAGCTTAATTAGAGAATTTAGCATGTACTCAAGGGGAGCATGGACAACATAATGTTGTTACTGGGAATAGTGTCCACTTAGAGCTGCTATACCCACTAAGACTGGTAGCTATCTTAGAAACAAACAAGTTAAAACTACTTTCGCTTTCCTTATGAAAAATAGACAAGAGGGGAACAAAGGACACCAACCTTTATCTTGCCCTTGGTTCCTTGCCTGGTTCCTCTCCTTCTCGATAAATCTTTTCCATTCCTTCTTTGTCTAAACAACTTCAGAGAGAACCTGTGGAATCAAAGCAGCATAACACTATCGAAGAACATAGATCTATAGTCATAAACAACACAGGACCAGATATGTATTGACCACACAAATGCATATATAATCAAACATACAAGAATGTGGGGGAAAACTTGAATAGCTTTATTAATATCAAGAATAGCAAGAGGATTACAATCAATTGTTCTGACCCAGCATCATCCTCCAGCAAGAAAGCCCTTCTTCACCTCAAGTAAATCTTAGATCACCCAACACTATGATGTTACACCAGAAAACCAACATCACTTCTCTACAAGATACAAGATTCCAGTATCTGGATCTCTGTGATGAGGGATCCATATATAGATGATTGTAGGGGGG
>APFE030561667.1:90698-109731 GCA_000404065.3 Pinus taeda | reverse complement strand
ATCTATTTTCATAAAGGAAAATGAAAGTAGACTTTACTTGTTTGTTTCTAAGATAGCTACCAGTCTTAGTGGGAATAGCAGCTCCGAATGGACACTATTCCCGGTAACAGTGTGAGGTGAGAATCACACATGTTACAACTGGAGGATGCAGGAGAAACTGCACAAGGAAATAGGAGGCTTGGAGGACAGAGGAGAAGGCATATGTGTTGTCTATTATGTATATGAGAAACAGTGAGGGATTGTATTGAGTGTTGGATAGCTTGAGAGCTAAAGCTTTGTGTAATCCTGAGATATTTCCACTTGTATGATAATACAGATAGTAGGGTTTTTAGTTGAGGCTTTCCCCAGAGTATTCTTTTGTGTTTAATCTGTGATTGAATCTTCTTCTCTGTTATATGTGTTCTATTTGATCTTACTGAAAATCGATTAAGCTTCCGCAAGTTTGATTATAGAAGTAGATTAATTATTTTGTTTTAGTACATTGTATAATAAGTTTAATCTACAGTGAGAATTTCTACATTAGAAATATTTTTCTTGTTTTATTAGTTGCGATGACTGTTGCATCTTTGTGGACTATTCAGCTGGATGTTGAACAATTTATTCTTATTTATGTGTGTCTCTGCTATGGTGGTATTATTAACTCTCTCTTAGAGGCTCACTTCTCTCCCCCCTTCATAGTAAAAGAACTTTGATGCACATACGACCACACTCACCAGGCACACACCCTTTCTTTTCAAAGGCACATTTTCACTCCTCTCGCTGATAGTTAGAGCTAAGGAAAATATGTAAGAATACATGGAAACTGGGCCAATACTCTAGATGGGGCTCCTATTCCAAACAATGTGAGGCCTACTTGGGACTTCACATTGGGGAGACCGCCTTGGTCGACGGATTTACAACACCATCAACAAGATGCTACTAAATTTCATTTCAAATGTATGTAGAAGAAAATAAACCATTTGCAATAATCACCTCAATTAAAGGTACACATCTCCTCCTTCTTGTTTCTGGGATCATAAGCTTCATCGTCCAAATACCCCAAAATAGGACAATGATTTGAATTTCAATTAAATGTCCCTACTACATCCAAAAACAATAAATGATAGACTATAAAATCCATTGCCTCCAAATACCCCAAAATAGGACAATGATTTGAATTTCAATTAAATGTCCCTACTACATCCAAAAACAATAAATGATCCATTGCCGAAACTATGTGTGCATGTGATTTCTTGTGACATTAAGAAAACAATTTGGTGAACTGGGAAAACACTTACATACGGTTTTATGGGATTGAACAAATTCTTGTATTTATTCTTCTCCTCTAAAATTATACTTGCACACGTAATATTATTTTTTTGTTTTGAAATTATGCTTACACAGGTAATAGAGGCAATAGAAGCAAATATACAAGCAAAGACCTTTTAATATTTGTTCTCGACATTCTAGACGTTTCCTACATATATGGCTGCTAGGTGAATAAATGAATTCAGGTTTCTTGGTTCAGTGCGGTAAGAAATCAAAGTAAGGTTTATGTAAGAGCAATGCAAATTTTAAGGAGGTAATTCCCACTCTAGTTCGAGTTGTAGAGAGATAAGTACAATGGCCCAATATATATAAGTTCTGCTTGTCCATAATGCAAGTTGGGCATTGGGCATTCAGTTATGGCAAAGAGGGACAAGTGGTAAGGTTGTGGACCGACAAGGGTAGATAAGTGAAAAAATCGTGGGCCGAGAGAGTCAGGTCGTGGTGATTTATATTTAATTCAATTGTCATTTTTTTTGTATGTGACTATCTTTGCATGTATTAAAATTGTTTACATGTGTCTTATATGTGTTTTTTTTCAATAACTCTAATGTTGAGATCCTCGAGTTTCCTATGTTTTACTCTTTTTTTTAGTGTTAGGAGCATATTGTTTATATTGTAGAGTTTCAGAGCAGTGAATTTCAATTGTTATATCCTTTGAAGTCCACCTCTTGGCAATTTGTAGAACTTACTTCACTTTTTGATAGGTATGTGCCAATGGATTTTCGTGACATTTCTTGGGGTTTAACATTGTTCAACCCGTACTGTTCAATTCCATTTCTTTTTTACATTATGTAATATTGTGAATTTGGAATACCCAAGTTTCATTTACACTTTTTGTTTGTCATTCTGGATCTTCTAGTGTGCAAGGCCTGCCACCCATCCCTTGTAAGGGCCAAGGTTGAGGAACTGAGAAAAATTTGCTGGGCTGTACAAATTTCGGTCTTGATGGCAACATTTATCTTCAGGAGGCTCAAAATGTGTAGTAACGAATGAAGGCAATTGTAGGAACCTCTAGCGGAATCCATCGCCTCAGAACCCCATCTTGCATTTCCTTTTACAAATCATAGCAATAAAAAACGTCAGGCCATTCCACTAATGCACCAGTCAAGAGCTTAAAAATTCTTGAAAGAGAAGTTTTAGTGCATCCTGACTGAGCTTTGGTGGACCCTAAATTGTGTTCCTCATCCCTTACATTACTTAGGAAACTTGAATGAAAGGTGTGCGACCTTAAAAGTATTTATAATTGGGGTTAGTCTCAATACATTAGGGGTTAAGTCCATTATTGTGCCCAGGAAGGAGATTAACAAACTGTAGACTTGACCACTGCCAAAATGCAATTTCATGACACACAAATTCAATGCTTAATTAAATTAGATGATAAATTCAGGAGTATAGGTAAATATTCTTTGACTACTTAACTAGCTTCTTTAAGTAACTAATTTAACAAACTACGTTAAAGAGTCTAATGGCCTACTATATATGGATTCTACAAATATTTTTGCCCAAGATTGTATGATAGAACACAATTATATCACTGTCTAAATATTTATTACCAAAAATGGATGCCTACAATAAAATGCACATAGAAATGTTTTGTCTTATAGGCTTAGGTGCATTAGTGTTGTCTATTTGAATGTGTCAAAATAACAAATCTTGGTTCCTCTAAGCAAGAGAACATTGTACATGATTGCATAACACCAAACAAAACTTTCCTACAATCCTATGGAAAATAATTTGGGGATCTTTTATATATCCATTTATTATTCAGATGAGAAAGGTTGAATGGGATGTATTTACATGAAGAATTTGATTTATCTCTGATTGCAATTCTGGGATTGCATGCAACAATCAATGTTTGTTGCATTTGCATAATGTGATAGATTTGACCATCTAGGTTTGTCATATGCATATAAAGTTGACCACTTCCTTCTTGCAGTGCTTCAATTATGTTATGTTCTTTGTTTTTACGCTTTCTCTTAGTTTGTGATCGATGTTATACAATGGATTAGGCCTATTCCTGAAGAAGAAATCTCTTGCAATCCAGTTTCTCTGATTCTAATGTTATTCCTATCAGGGCTATTACAAGTGGTGCAGTCACATCCATCAAGATTATTGGTAGATCTCAGAATAACATGAATAAATAACCCCGATAACAAATTTGGTAGTATTGAAATAAAAAATCATTATTGACAGATTAGAGATGTATAACTATGATTTTGAATAGAGTTAACAGCCGTGGTACAATGGAAGCAGTGATATTAAAGCTTAGGCAAGGAAAAACACTTCAACTTTCAAAATTGTCTTAGCTTACTATTAGATGATCATTGATATAAATATTTATGTGTATCTTGGAGGGAAAATTGATTCATATGAAATAATGTATCACTTGTTGTCTACTTTTGCTAACATATTTGCATTTCCTCAGCGTGACTGCTTACCTCGTGTGTGGTGCACATTTGTTCTTCAAGATTTGGAGAGCTACAATTTCTCTCGTGTCGTAGTTGATTGTTTGTAGTTGTAAAAAAATCAAATTGATCCTTTTAGATGTCTCAACATGAATGTGTACAATGTACAATGTAATCCTCCTGAACTCTAAGTCAATCTGCCTCCAACCCTGCTGTTTAGGGGAACCTGTAGGCTAGTATTTTGAGGAGTTGCTAGATGCTGGAAATAATATTGACACTGCAAATAGTTCCAAATTTTAGTCACTCTCTACCTACAGAAAAATTCAGTCAATTCTTGTTCATAAATAATGATAAGTTTTTCTCATAAAATAACAAAAAAAGTTGTCTAAGGTGAAAAATATAACTAATAAACCAGACTTATATAACCTTCAAAATAATGCACAAAGTAATATCATATGTAAAATTTCATTTTCTTATAGAATAACACAAAATTTGTCCAAATTAATGTCAAATATAGATGGAGATACATAAAGAAGAGTTATATAACCTTCATAGTGGGATCATCAAATCCCTCTCTTTGTTGTGGAGACTTCAAACATTCTTCAAGGATTTTTGATACCATGGAATTGGGCATTGAATTTCCAATTAGATTTTCAAAATTTTTGAAGTTAGTGACACCATTAAAGGAAGGATGATTCCCATTCCTTCTTATCTAGGAAAGAAGATGTTGTTCTAATTGACTTTGTTGTTGCTCCTTTTGTATTTTCAATTCCCTTGCTTTCATTTGTTGTACTTTCAAAGCACACAAGTTTTTACAAACAAGACCATTATTACAGTTCAATACATATCTTCTGAACTTCATATGTATGTAAATTAAATAAAAAACACTTCCCTTATTTTTATCCACAAAGTTAAGGTTTAGTAAAAAATGGGAGGTCACCTAAACATACGACGCTGCTTTCTTAGAGTGCTTCTAATTTTTTTGTGAGATGAAAATATCCCAAAACACAAACAACCATTCAAACAAAAAGCCTTAAGGTGCATCAATTGTTGGAATCCAAATCCAGTTACTTGTTAGAACATTAATTATAATTGCAATAGCCACATAAAATTCCAATAAATTGAAACTTTATTACAAAGAAGAAATCGAAACATACAGAAAGTTGATGTGCATTAGTAACCTTACAAAAATCTCAAATAAAATTCTAAATAAGAAAATGAGCCAAACAAGAGACCAACATGCAACCAAATGAGATTTATTGGCACAAGTGAAGCAAATGAAGTCAACTCAATCCCCGAATGAAGGTTGGGAATCAAATCACTTGAGATATTGACTACGCAGAGTTGAAGAGGATTATATTGTTTGTTCAATAGATGTAGCCAACTCAATCTGTGATTTAAGGTTGGGGAATCAAACCACTTGAGAGCTTGACTATATTCCACAAAAGAGAAGAACAATCCCCCTTTCTGTGTTTGTTGAATAACTAAGATTAGAGGGAAGGAACGTCCTCAAGAGGATTATATGTCAACAAGCCTAATATACGTGTTCGTAAAGAGGAGTGCAGGTCAACAATCCCAATAGAAAAAAAAAGGTATGAAGGAAACTATGTAGTTTGCAAGGCCTGCTACCCATATCTTGCAAGGGCCAAGTTTGAGGAAACGAGAAAGGATGTTGTATAGGTTTTTCATTATGGGAGATGGTTGTGCAATGGAGGGAATATCAAACAGTGCAACTCTCTTGAGTCACATTGGAAGCTCAACAAGCCCACATTCACACTGATCTATGATGACAACTATAATACAATTGATGGCGATACTATAGTCTTGTATTTTCTGAAGACATTTCTCGTTGCTTCAAGGCTCTTAGTTGCCTTGTATTTTCTAAAGACATTTATCGTTGCTTCAAGGCTCTTAGTTGCCACTTCAGGGCTCTTAGTTGGAATACAATTATAGTCACTGAAACTAAGTGGCCTACATTTGTTAAACGTTATGTACAAAATCAATTTTTAACAAAAACAAGTAGGCAATTTTTGTTTTTAAATATTTTTTCAAAATGTAAACCATTAAAAGGTTTCATATCTGACAGGGACTACCACTGCCTACCTTCATTTGTGGTGAAAACATAGGTGAAAACATAAAACAAATGCACACATCTTCATTGAGATGAAAGTTTCATATAGACATGAAAGTAATGTTATTTTGACATATGTTTATTGAAGTGATGGTTTTACATATGAAGATTCTAAAATATCAAATATCTTACACACATAAAATTGTAAAAAGAAACAATGTATTTGCGTAGTAGAGTTGATGCAGTTATAATTAGTGAACTTAGGCATTAATGTTAAGACTCTTTTTTAGAATGAAAACTTAAATGAATGAAAACAATTGTTGTGGATCAAAATCATTAACAAAAATTACCACATTAAGAAAATTACCAAATTAAACTTCAGAAGGAACTTCACTTCCATAGAATAAATAAATACAATATAATAAAATAAAATTCTTACACAAACATCCAATTAATCACTCTTTAGTTAAAAGTTGGGGAAATTAGGTTATTTTCTTAGTTCATTGTCTATCAGGATCTTCCCACTAAATCTAGGCAGACTAAATGAAACTTTACAAAAATTTACTTGAGAAACTTGTGGGAAGTAAGTCATAGTAAAGCACCTTCTTTGGACACGGTAAAGTTGCGAGGACTATATAAAATGTGGTGTGGTTTAAATTTGATCATATGCAGTTCAACCTTCTAATTAATGAGCTACCTTTTATTAGATGTTTGAAATTGTGAGAAATTGATAGGTTTGAAGTAGTGGTTCAATGTTTTAATATCAACAAAACATTAACTAAAATTTGGCTTTACTATGTTTCATGGAGCTATGCATTAAATATAAGCTTTTTCTAAGATAAAGATCACATTAATGTCATCATATTTTTCACATTGTGTTAGTATCCATGTCATCAATCTTTGCCATGTGCACTTACATATAACAATAAATAAGTTATAACAATAAAAAAGAGAAGCTGCATGGCAACAAGTCCCTGCCATGAGATCTCAGACCATTCCCATGCAGGTGATAGTAGCATTGACATTGGTAATTTACAATCCAGCAATTTGAGAAAATTGAACAATATTCTATTAAAACTCCCTGGCTAAAGAAAGAATTTTATAGCTTTAGTTCATGATCATTCTGAAGTTACTTTTGGCACCTGCCTTACAATTTTTCATTAACAAGCCCTATAGTTACTTTTGGAACCTGGATTAACTAAAACCAAAGGCAGAAGACTCTAACCAACATGATGCTGGAGCCAATAACCAGACCCTGGTTCTTGGGCTCGGAGCACTTGGGTTGGGCATGTTTGTACTCATAGTGTTCTTTGTGTATTTGTACTACAGTTGTGTGAAGAGTAGCAGAACCAATCCCTATGATTTTTCACGAGTTAAGCTTCAGAGGTTCAGTTACAGGGAATTGAAGGATGTACCAACTCGTTTGACGATACGATGAAGCTAGGGAAAGGAGGATTTGGGGTTGTTTACAAAGGAGTTTTGCGCAATGGCAAGTAGGTGGCTGTCAAGAAACTTGACGCCTCGTCCCTGCAAGATGAATGAGAGTTTCAGAACGAGATGGCCATCTTAGGCGAGTTGCGCTCTCCTTTCATCGTTAACCTTTTGGGTTACTATGCAAATGGTAAGAGGAGGCTCCTCGTTTATGAATATATGCAGAATGGGAGCCTGCAGAAAGCTTTGTTTGAGAAGGATGATCTGACTTTGCCTGGTAAGTTGGATTGGGAGAAGAGATTCAATATTATCATTGATGTTGCGCAGGCTCTGGCATTTTTGCACCTTGAATGTGATCCGCCCATCATCCATGGAGATGTAAAGCCCAACAATGTGTTATTAGATGACAATTTCAGTGCTTCTATTGCAGACTTTGGACTTGCAAGACTCAAGGATGATGATATGTATTTACATCATGATATGTTCAGCGGAGACCTTGGAAGGAGCCAAGAGCTGATGGGTAGAAGCCAAGACCTTTTGAAAAGCCAGGACCTTGCCAAGATCATGGGGTCGAAATTGGAACTAGCTTCAGATGATGGAAGTAAAACGAAATCTAAGCACAAATATCACGTTGAAGGAAGCATTGGGAGAAAGATGGATATCGTTGTTGTAGACAGTGATAAGCCCACAAAAAAGCAGCCTGAATCCTCTGCACAGGATGTAGATGCTAATGAAATTCATGCTAAGGGGAAGGAAATTGTTTCCAAGAATATGGGTGCTTTTGGATCTGCAAAGCTTCATCACCTGTTTGAAGCTGATCAGGATTGGCCTTACCCACCATCAGAGGAAATACTTGATTGGTGGAGAAAGGAGCTGCAGGCAGTGCCTTCGGACAACCATAACAAGGAGATTCAAAAGAAGAAACCATGGAGTAGAGATTGGTTGTCAAGGAAACATGATGACAGTCGAGAACTTAGCACTAAGGACCATGTGATGAAGTTTATCAGGCATTCCAGGAGCTTGGACAACATCAAGGGGAATAAAAAGGGAGAGGGAAAGAGGTTCCCAGATGATAACCACCCTAGTGGGGAAATCATGAATCAGTACACTAATTCCATGAGAAAAACTGGCGAGAGTAAAGTTAAAGAAAAGCCTAGAAAATTCAAAGAGTGGTGGAAACTACGCTATTAGATAGATGTGGTAGGTTAACATCTAAAGGGATGGTATTAACCTCAACATTTCAATGTGATCAAAAGAATGAAAAATACTCCACATATAATTTCTGTGGGTTTTCTTTTATAATTCAAGAAAAAGGAGAAACCAATGGTGCATGTGTGAAACCGGAAGTAGAAGAATAATAGCGATCCAATAGGTAAGAAAAAGTAAACTATTCTGGAATCATTAAATCTTGACAGACGCAACATAAGCCAGAAATAACCAGGAATCTTGACACCTACATAAAACTAAAGCTCAGGATAGTGCAGGGACAAGAACTACAGACATACATGCACATGTAGTAAAAATCCATGTCTGCTACTTGAAAAGAAAGAAAAAAACTACCCTCAAGAATTTCTTCTTTCACTGAAGACTGTCCCACATTTTAGCACAAAGGTAAAATACACTCTCTTAGCCCCTAGAATTTCTTCTCTTGTTAAAGCTTGTCAAACATTGTAGCACACAACTATCTCTTTGGATGCACAAGTTAAAATTTGGTCATAAAACAGAATTTGTTGCGAACTGTGTCATCAACCAATAACATTATTGTCTAAACTTGCTAAATGATCAAATAAGATAATAAAATTGATTTAGTGATAAAGAACATGCATAAATCATTCCAACATCGTGAATAAGAAATAGTAGCCTCAATGGCTGTATTTGCAATTAAAATCAGTTGAGCTGATTGAGATAGGTGTGTTATCAGAAATAAAAACTCAATTTTTGAGCATTCAACAAGCACTGACATGGAGTTATATATATATATGATTCTTTTATGATCAAGGAAGACAATAACTCCTTTACAAGGTTTAAATTGTAATAGACAATAGTGCCAACACTATTTCAAGCCTTTTCACATAAAAAAACAAGTTAAAATAATAATAATAATGGTAGTTCAGCAGCCTTGATTCATAGCATCTGTACCCAACACTTTGCAAAGCAGAGCATGCCACTTGAACAGGGCTGCAAAGAATAATTTCTCCTGTTCCTTTGCATTATATCCTACAATTTCATTAGAAAGCTCAGGATAGTGCAGGGACACGAACTACAAACATACATGCACATGTAGTAAAAATCCATGTCTGCTACTTGAAAAGAAAGAAAAAAACTACCCTCGAGAATTTCTTCTTTCACTGAAGACTGTCCCACATTTTAGCACAAAGGTAAAATACACTCTCTTAGCCCCTAGAATTTCTTCTCTCGTTAAAGCTTGTCAAACATTGTAGCACACAACTATCTCTTTGGATGCACAAATTAAAATTTGGTCGTAAAACAGAGTTTGTTGTGAACTGTGTCATCAACCAATAACATTATTGTCTAAACTTGCTAAATGATCAGATAAGATAATAAAATTGATTTAGTGATAAAGAACATGCATAAATCATTTCAGCATTGTGAACAAGAAATAGTAGCCTCAATGGCTAGTGGTGTTTGCAATTAAAATCAGTTGAGCTGATTGAGATAGGTGTGTTATTAGAAATAAAAACTCAATTTTTGAGCATTCAACAAGCACTGACATGGAGTTATATATATATATGATTCTTTTATGATCAAGGAAGACAATGAACTCCTTTACGAGGTTTAAATTTAATAGACAATAGTGCCAACATTATTTCAAGCCTTTTCACATAAAAAAACCAGTTAAAATCTAAACTTAATAATAATAATAATGGTAGTTCAACAGCTGGGATTCATAACATCTGTACCCAACACTTTGCAAAGCAGAGCATGCCACTTGAACAGGGCTGCAAAGAATAATTTCTCCTATTCCTTTGCATTATATCCTGCAATTTCATTATTCAGTCTTCTTAAATAGCACTTGTGCTTTCTCAGCCCCAATTGTTAGCTCAATTGGTTGAACCATCGACCAAAGAAATGTTGCCGACTGCAAGGCCATATGTAACATGTTCAAATCCATTATCCAATTAAATCCCTCAGGAGTTGACAGACACTATTGTGGCTGGGCAGTTCAGCTGCCCTCCATCCAAATATTTCAAACAAATGGCAGGTATCTTGCAAGATTTTCCTTCGAAAAGAGGTACTTTAGCTCCCTTAGATCTTTAACAAACTCTGACCTTCAACAACATCATGATATTCTTTTAAGGTCCAGGGATACATCAACAATAAGAAAATAAGAAAAGAATGTATATATATATATATATATATATAAGATCCCATTCCTCATGTGATTGGGCTTGCTCTGCTTTATGTAGCATAGATCTCTACTTGTAATAGAACATTATCAGCTTCTGTTGAACTAGAAATTTGGGAGGATGGGTTCATAAAAGAAATTATATTATATTAAAGTTCAGCTACGGTTTCCATCCCTCATTTTATGACAGAAAATAGAAATTAATTGTAAAACAAGTAATATTGAAACTAGAAAAGATACAAGTCTAAAAATAAGGTCTCCGGCTCTATAAATTAATAGGATGCATTCAAGCATTTCAATGACAATGACAATAAACACGCACGCATATGAATATTACATTTAGAAAGAGTGAATGCATACCTGTGTGGACTACAGAGGAGTACCTAAATTCAGGTTTTGCGCATTTGAAAACAAACTATTACATCTGCTGCAATATCCTTGTCCCCACACTGCAATCTCACAATATTCTACCATTGTTTCTCTGGTAGCTCTAACACTAAGAACTTCAAACCAACTCTGCAGCAATAAGAATAAGTTGAAAGTTAAGGTTCACAAAGTCATTGACGTGCTTGAAAAAATAAAAATAAAAAGACGTCTATGGACCATGTGGGCCCTCCCATGAGCGCCACATGCCTCACCTCCTCCATAACATAACATGCAGGGCGTAAACCATGCCACTTAACATCGTATCATGGTAATATGTCTGCTAATATGTCAATACAGGAGACATCACGATAATCGAACAACCCACTACAGGTGCACCAGTTTCAACTTCATGGCCTTTGAGACTTAAAGATCTGCCTAGCGGAGTAGGTGACCCATGGCTACCAACGTGCTTGTCATGCAGCAAAGTCCTGAACATGACCACCTTCTCCCCTATCGGGTCAATCGAATCTACTTCTCTCTCTTCACTTTCCTTTCTTGCTTCCGTGGTCGAGCCCTCCACCAAAGTTAGTCTTCTCTATTTCTCTCATAAAGAGAGACATAGATCTCGCTTCCAATCCACAATTCATTCATCATTTGCCATAGAATTGTTTGACAATTCTCATAAACTTTTCTTTGCATTCCTATTCAAAATCTCAGAGGGCAGATAAGACTGGAACGGGTTAATTCAACAGTGTTTTGATTTGGGTTTTCGTGTTTTCTTGGGTGTGAGATCACAGGGAAGAGAGATCCATGCGTTTTGGAAGGATATCAGTCGAAGGCGAAGCAGAAGAAACCACTATCTCGCTGAGGTCCATATCGTGACAGAGCCACGGCAAGGGTCGAATCCTTATTCTACCAGAGGGCTTGACAAGTTCGAAAATGTGTATGCCCAACTCTCTGGCATAAGAAAATATATCTCGGACAAAACTAGTGCGCCAGAGGCCTTGATAAGATTCTCTTATTGGAATAAGGAATGGGTTCATGTTGTGGTAAAACCCACAGAGGGAATCCCGAAGAAAAACACTGGCGGGGGCGCTGCCGGGATTTCGATCCTGAGACCTGTGGAGAATAATAATAATAGGGAGAAGAAGTAGAGGGATTTCGAGATAAAAGATGAGTTGTCGGTTCTCATGGCTTCTCCGAGGGTAGTGAAGCCCAAAAACGCACATCCTCAGCATAAGCATGATCGTGTTCAGTCTAAAGCTAACAAAATTAGAAGGGTTGTGGCCGTTGATTATCGGCCCACCAGACCTGCGACATCGGTGCAAGGATCATATAGGAGAAGGAGACAGACCATGGCTTATGAGACCAGTTTGAATGCAACTGTTATTATAATTGCACTATTTTGTTTGGGTTCACACAGGCCAGTTGAAATCTATATATAGGATCAAAGCAAAGCCCTATACTCACCTTTCTTGGAAGAAAAAGGCAGCCGCTGCAATTGACAGATCATCTAAGCAAAATTAAGGAGAAAGAACTTGGCAGCCGACTCTCTTGGAACCGAACCTGTAACAGCCGCATTCTGGTAGATTAAGTTGAAGGACATAGTCAAGTATAAGCTCATAACAGGAAGTTATTTAGAGCTCACATACCACATCACATAGTGGCGGCTGGCTCCTGGCGCAGAGCCATTCACATAGTGGTGGCTCCCGGTGCAGAGCCATTCATGCAGATGGCAGCATAGGTGACAGGTAGCCGTGGTGGTGCTTCTCTGCTACTTGTGTTGCTGATGCTTACTCAGGTTGTGGTGCTTTCCCTGCTACTTGTGCTGCCGGTGCATACTGTTGCTGTTAAAATCATGGCAAGCCAAATGATCAAACTGCTGCTGCTGCTCGTGCTGTTTGTATTCTTGAGGCCCTCCTATCTGGATTTGAAGGCAGCAGAAGCAGCAACACTCACGAACTGCCGATCGAGGAGTTTACTATGCAAGCAGCACCAACAACGATTGTCTTGAACAACCCGATTGTCTTGAGGATCGGTGGTGCGAAGCCAAAGCTCTCCTCTCGACAATGGAGACCCCAAATTGCAGTGCGGTCTTGAATTCCTCGGCCTCGGCCTGGTGAAGATAAACACAACCAGCAAAACACCCGCAGCACGACCAGCTACAACACCTGCCAAAATGAACCACTATGCTAAAACCCTCAAACCCACTATGCTAAAACCCTCAAACCTGCTAATATGCTGAAACAGATTCAATCAAATTCAAACTAATACTAACATTAATAGGAACTAATACTAACATTAATAGGAACAAGTCCTTGACCGCAGGGATTAATAAACAGGTCCAAAACAAAACTATGGTCCAGCGTCTTCTGCCTCGGGAAGACGCCAAATAAGATGGCCCTTTTGAAAACTTTGGTTACCCAACAATTCGCATTTGTAAACTTTGCTCAGGGAATAATAATCATCGTAAATAAATAGCATAGTGGTTAAGATTAATGCTATCCAAGGGCATTTGGATTACTATAGTCCCTGGACATTGCCAGACGGCAGGGACTAATAAGTGCCATTGGCCATTACTTTGTTGTGCTCATTAGTCACTCATTCTATCTAAAATATCATTTTATAATGGTATACAAAATTTTGAGTAATTTTTAGCATTAGAATTTAGATTGCTACATACCCATTTTCCATGCACCTGTCACTTTTGACGAGGCACTTATAAGGATGGCTACAATATAGATGGAAAACTTCCGAGATTAAATGCATTACTTTATTTCAAATGAGTGAAATTTTCCTTGCTTGGCACTCAATTTTCTATAAAATCTTCAAGTTATCCTATTTTTTTCCCATTATCTCTAGTCACCCATATTATATGTACAAAAAAAGCTAAGATGGTGGTCGTGGAATTAGATCTCAATAGTAATCTAACTGGTCTCTAGGTTAAAACAACCATCCATTGTTAGTTAGGTATTTCCAAATTATCCAACCTCCAAAATGAAGTTGCAAAATTATATTCAATTGTGACAAAGACCATGTGGTGAAGGTAGAGAGGGTAAAATATATACCAAATAGTATCTCCTTCTCTATTTTAATGTCATGAGCAATTAATTTACCAATATGTTATTATTCCCCTGCAATGAATGTGATTTCATAATTGAATAAATCTTTTTTAGTGAAAGCATGTCATAAGTTAAGTTGAGGCTTGCCTCTATAAGCCCACTTTTATCATATTTGTTTTACATATGAAGCTATTTTCTTTAAATTAAAATGATTAGCCATTAAAGTAAAAATAAAATGGTTTTGATGTTATATTTTTCTAAGAAAAGAATGGAGAAAAAATGATGAACATCATTAATTTATGACTCCTATACTATGTTATTACGCCCACTTACTGATGGATTTTTTTGATGAGACCTAAATTATGTTGTTTATTTTATTTATTTATAATTTAATTTCCATATATTTAGATCCTATCATTTTAAAAGATAGATAAATACATCTTTGGATATGTATTTTTTTCCATGTAACTTAGCCCATGAGACGAGAAAAAAAGGCTTCAATGGCTTAATCTTTATTGGTGTGAAATGTATTCTCAAAGATTGTTTCTTCAAATTGAATTAGACATTTGACCAATAACACCCAAACGTCTATAAATTTTGCACTTCCAAATTATGCATAAGGTTTCTCAAAGTACAAAGGTAAAGAAACCAATTTATTATTAGTAGTAGGGAGGACTTTAGCAAGTGATTTTCATGTTGACCACTATTAGTTTAACATTGACCAAAGCAACTTATAATGTTTAACTTTGAAATTTAAATATTTATTTTTCAATATTATTAAAGAAAATATTTTTTCAAACATTTGATTGGACCATATTTTGAAGGTCTTACTGCAAACTTTGCACAATATAATTCCATGTGGGTAACCACCTTATATATTTTATGCCACAATTTATGGATGTTGCAATATTCATGCATGACTTTTAGATATTTGCGTAGTGATTTTTTATTCTTAAGTAGGAGAACCATCCAAAAATAAAATCCTTGAAAATATCTTAAACTCACGTAAATAACATATTTACCATCAGTTACTTCTGACCATAATTTAAGCATGCCTTTTGATGAGTCCTCCATTTGCGAGTATTTTGCTCATTAAAACACTATTTTTCCTATATATATCCTTCATCTTTCACCCTTGATCTCCTATAAATATCGCTATCTATGGTTACATGTATACATGTGTATATTTGCTTAAGTATCTTAATTATTTCTCTTATTTAGAGATTAAAAGAATTGTTAAAGGAGTATTTTGGTGTGTATGACTAGATAATAATGTGCGCATGCGCGCACACACACACACACATTATGGTTTGCTCTACATATTATGGCTTGAATAAATAAGGGATCGGTCACTGTTCTATTTTCGAGATCCTTTTATATATAGGATGGTTTTAGGCCACATCCATCTCAACCATCTGCCTATAGGGTAGCCTTTAGGTTTTCCTTATGAAACAAAGGGACCATTGTTGGGTCTCCCAAATGTCATCCTTTTTCACTCTCTTTTCTTTCACTTTCCTTCAATATTTACCATATTCCGCAGCTCCATCACCTTACACTAAGACCATTTTTATGACCATATATGATTTTGTACTTATTATTTTCCAAAGCATTTATTTTCGTATTTTGAGTGAATTTATGGTTAAATATTAGAAAAATAACATGTATTCACTTATATCTAAAAGTTGGATGAGTTATGTGATCTTTGTAGGCATATTTGAAGATTCCAACAAAGTCATATTTGACTTCTAAGTCTAAAATTCGAATTTCCTCTTCCAACTCTTGAAGATTTGAGATCATTGATCAAGCACATTTCATGGAGAAGAATCATGGAACTTTTCATAAGTGTTTCCTATCCAATATTTTTTAGAGATTTGTGAGAGGACATGAAGATATGTTACTTGCTAGATGTTAACATGTGGTTGTAACCACATGAGACATTTATGGATCTAGGAAAGATATGTGGATCTAGGAGAGATTTGTGGATCTACATTTATTAATTGGTTATCTTAGTTTTTGTATAAATAGGAGTTCTTTCTCCATTTATAGGGGTGTTAATTTTTGAATAATGAAGATTGACTATGCTTATGCTTGATGTTATGAATATTGTTGAAGTTCATGCACTGTTCAGTTAATATAATCATTTGATATAGTTATGCCTTCATGATGACATATGGTGGTTGATTAATAGTTTCCTAAATTTCCCACCTCTTGTGCGCTTCAGGAGGCTCCCCTGATTAGTACAAATGTATTTTTATGTTTCAATTATGAAAAATAGATTAGTTTATTTTATGCTCAATTTCAGCAAGATTTCTTTCAAGTCTTTTCTTTAGATGCTCTATTTTGTAGCATTATATTTAGAAACTCTTTTATACTCATTTAATTCTACTTCTTTTATAGATCAAGCCCTTGAAAATAAAAATAAAAATTTATTAGTTGCTTCCTCATTTAAGTCTTTTATCTCTGAATTTCAGTAGTCTTAGACATGAATGATTCTAAACTCTAAACGCACACATTAGTAATCTTAATTTTATTTGATCTTATGGATAAGTGCAATTTCAATTCAATTTCTTAGAATATCATTTGCTTATTGTCATAGAACAAGTTTCCTTTACTTAGCATATAGATCATTTGCTTCCTTAGAAACATAGTTCTTATTTCTTTTAGAATAGAATTGTAAATTGAGCTTTCATATAAATAGATTTCAAATGATTTCTAGATTAAATTTACAATTTTTCATAGATTAAATTATCACTTTTCTAGATTAAGATTCTAAGCTTTCATATACTAAGTTTTCATGGTTTCATAGATTAAGTTTACATGCTTTTATATATTAGATTTACCTGCTTTCCTAGATTAATTTCAAATTCTTTCCATAGATTAAATCTTATTGAAGTTTGTGTCTTGATTTCTTGGGAAGAGTGTGTGCTCATGTTAGATATATTTACGATTATGATTTTATTCTTGCAATTTCTTTCAATACAATGAAGCTATCCCATTCATTATGGCACAAAATAAGCCTTGGTTTATGGATATGCTCTCACTATTTTGGGAGTTTTTCACCCTTTATCCAAGAATCCTGAAAGGCTATTACCAAAGTATGATTTTGACACCTACGGGAACCCCGAATACCACATACATAAATATATATTAGCATTAAGAATAGTGAATGTGTAGCATGAGGACATTGTTTGCAGGTTGTTCCTGGATACATTTGAAAAGAAAGCTTATACCTAGTATAGAAGTTTGACTTCTTTTGCTATTGAAATTTAATTTCCTAGCATATATTGTGCAAGTGTGCTTCACAAGTATCCAGACATAGATTGATAATTTAATGTTAAGTAATTTAACCAACATTTAAATTACCCAAAAACCACGACCAAGAACAAGTTCATAAGTCTCTTACAACTCAATGTGGAATCTAGGTTTACAAATCATGTAGTTATAGGAAGCAAACTCATGAAGGGATTTGGACAAGATCAAGTTATGTGTTGGCATCAATATATTCTGGCTTATTTACCCAATTGTCCATACACATAAACTTTCTATATAAAGGGTCTGTTACTATTTTAACTATCTGTTGTTCCAAAACGCACATTGTACCTTTGATACTCTGACTAATTGTTGGTATCTTGGTTGGTTATAATCAAACTCTTCCCTCAGTCTTAACTATTGCACTGGATTCCTAACATCAATAGGTTAAGAGCAAACACAATAGAAAAGTTCTGTTTATACTCAGGCTTAACTATGCACCCGCTCCTAATCATTTACCAGGTTAGAACACATACATTGAAAATTTATGTTACACGATGTCAAGAATGATAGTTGACTATTAAAAAAACTTTATTTTATGCTAATTTTTAGTTCACGAGATGAACCAATGTTGTCACTTGTTTAATTTTAGCACTTGTAATTTGTATAAATATGTGAAGCACTTAGAAGCACAAGACACAATAGAGACACTATGTTATTTTTTCCCAAAGTAATATACATATTTTTTTTTTGTGTGTGTGTGTGTGTGTGTTATCATTTGAGTTATTATATTCTGTTCTACTATTTCTCATGAATCTTAGAAGTTTAGTATCGTGCGTGTGTTGAATGACTAAGAGTTTAAATGCACATGTCGGCCTTGAGAAGAGGCCCACTCAAGGCACGATCTCATTCCAATATTATTTCTCTGTTAATTTGTAGGTAGATTTATAGTTACTTTACAATATTGTGGCTTTCATTTTATTTTCATTGCAAGTGTGTGTTGTGGGTGAGAACACCCTAGGGTATTGGGTTGAGAACTTGTTATGAAACCAGCTCATAAAAAGATAGAAAAGATAGTTGAACGCCTAAGAATTCAGCCTCTTCGAGGGGGCAACCTCCTTTACGTTACACAAAAGAATAATTCTTGGATGATACAAATGAAAAGACCTCCTTTCTGGATATAGGAGTCTAAGGGGTCATAATATAATCAGGGCCGACATAACAATAATAATGTAAGGGAACAATAATAACAAAAGTGGGCTTCTATGAGGCACAATAGTAACAATATGGGCTCTACATGAGTACATCAATATAATAAGGGGGTTGTACTAATAACAATAAGGGGTTACCCTAGTAGTATAGGGGCCTAACATGCCCCTCTCCTTCAAAAATTGTTGTCCTCAACGCTTGAGTACTTCTTGATGCTTCTATATAAAATTATTGTCCTCCCATGTGGAATCTTCAGCAGGTAAGTTCTTCCACTTGATGAGATACTCCGAAATTGATCGATCTTGTAGCTGTCGGGTTCTTGTTTTTGTGACTGCTCCAGGTTCTAATATGATTTTTCCTTCCTATTCAATTTCTGACAATATTGTTTGAATTGGGATCTTTTGCAACTTTTGAATAAGTGGCCATACTTCTTCGTCCTTCTTCCATTCATCGCTTGCTTTATTTATCCAATTTGGTTGGATAATAGAAATAGCACAAAACAATGCTTCCACATCCTCATCCTTTCTTGAGAGTGCATCTGCAACAAAATTTTGCTTCCATTTTC